>JAVALU010001685.1:0-213654 GCA_030770095.1 Gila robusta
CACTGTCAGAAATAGGGGTACAGTAGGAGTCCATTTCTGTCCCCCAAGGTACATATATGTACCTTTTTGAGGGTCAAAAAGGTACATATATGTCCCCAAGCATTAAAAGGTACATATACCGTTTCTTTTAAAGGTTAAGGTACAATATCAAAAGACAGCCTCTGCTAAGTGAATTTTCTCTTTTTTTTTGTAAAAAAAAACTTTTTTTTAAGGTTTTAAGGATACCTTAATCATTTAAGGTAGATTTTTAACTTATCACTATATTTAAGTAGCCTTGAAATAAAGGAAATCAAAGTTTTATAAGTCAATTTAATGATATTAAATCATTATAACACAGCAAAAACTCCAGTTAAATGAACTCTCCTGGGAGTTTATATGGCTCCAGACTCAAGAGTGTTAAAGTGTTCAAATATGAATGTTAAATTAACAATCAAGATTGTTAAAGTTAATGAGCTAATTAAGTGATTAATTGAGTGATGATTGACCATTATTGAAGACACCTGATGTTAACAAGCAGAATCACTGAAGGAGAAAATTTAAAAAATAAGACACCATTATGGTGATCAGTGTTTGCTTTAGTTGGGCTCTTGACCCTTAAACTGTCCAAATTAGATTTTGTTTCTCTGTTGTATTTGAGTTATAACTGCCAGATGAACAAAGAGAAAAGTTTTTGAGAAAAGTTGAGCAGGTAGTGTTGGTTATGTTTAGACATAATCATAATTTGACCTGAATCACTGAACTCATCTAAAGTCTAATAGCTGACTTAAATGTATATTGTTGATTACAGCAGCCTGTGATTCTACAGAATAAAATCCAGATATTTCTTATGGTAAGGATTTCTTAAAAGCTTTTCTGATAAAACAAATCTTTATTTTAGGCACACACAGACATCAAGAATTAGTGTATGAATCTCAACAATGGTGACAAAAAGAATATTCAATTGGGGAAAGGAAATTAGTAAAACAATTCGGATCATAATTTATTCATACCGCAATGCATGATGAGAGCCATGAATGAGTTTTGATTGGTAGCACCCAGAATGCACTGCAACATGCTTTATTATTGTCACCATTGTTGAGATTCACAGCCTGATTATTGATGTCAGTGTGTCTTCATAAAATAATTTTTTTTTTTTAAGTATTTTGATCAGAATAACTTTTAAGAAATATTTTGGATTATATTGAAAATGCTGGATATCATTTGCTGTAGAATCACAGTGATTCTGTAATCAACAATATACATTTAAGTCTGAGATTAGATTCTAAATGAGTTCAATGATTCAAGCATATTATGATTATGTCAAAACACTATCAACATGACCTGATAATTTTTTCTCTTTGTTCATCTGGCAGTTATAGCTCAGATACAACAGCCAAACAAAATATAAAATTGATTATCTAAGGGTCAAGAGCCCAACTAAAGCACACACTGATCACCATAACGGTGTCTTAAAAATTATATTTTCTCCTTCAGTGATTCTGCTTGTTAACATCAGGTGTCTTCAATAATGGTGAATCATAACTCAATTAATCACTTAATTAGATCATTAACTTTAGTCTGGAGTCATATAAAGTCATATAAAGAGTCTGGAGTTATAAACTCCCAGAAGAGTTCAATTAACACTGGAGTTTTTGCTGTTGGATCTCAAGGTACATATATGTACCTTTTTGAGGGTCAAAAAGCATTAAAAGGTACATATATGTACCGTTTTCTTTTAAAGGTTAAGGTACAGTATTGTACCCTTGAGGGTACAGCCCCAGTGACAAGCCATTGTACCCCTAAAGGTACAATTATGTACTTTTTTTTTTCTGAGAGTGTTTGTAGAGCCAGCCCTGATTGGCTGCTTGAATCTCAATTTAAAAGAACGTCCAGTTTTCGGTCTTTAATTCTTTTGGCCATCGGTGGAGAAGAAGTCATAGCACGGTTACTCATGGTTCTTCTAGGGCTTTCAACCGAGGAGGTCCTTCAGAAAATATCAGAAGCAGGCATAGAAGTAACCGACGTCGAGATGAAAGGAGATGAAATGGACTTTCAGGCAAATGACTCTTACTCAGATGAAAATCATTTATATGTCACAGTTAGACATTGAGTTTAAAATGAAATGTTGGAAAATGTGAAAATTAAAAGGATTTAATAAGTTCTGATTTTAATTCAGTGTGTGTGTATATATATATATATATATATATATATATATAAATCTCATTATAGTGAACAATTGTACCCTGTCAAAGCCAATTTTGTACCATCTTTGAAGGGTCCATTTTTGTACTGTTAAATAAAGGTATAAAATTGTCACCACAGGTACAAGATTGATCTCTTAAGGTACAAATCACAAAGGTACAAATATGTACCCTATACCAAGGGTACAATATTGTACCCTTGAGGGTACAGCCCCAGTGACAAGCCATTGTACCCCTAAAGGTACAATTATGTACTTTATTTTCTGAGAGTGTGGGTTCTCCCAAGGTTTTTTCTCCATTCTGTCACCTGATGGAGTTTTGGTTCCTTGCCATTGTCACCTTTGTTCGCCTTTGTTGCCATTGGCTTGCCTTGCTTAGTTGGGGACATTAAATTTAATATTCAGTTCAGTGCTGGACTTTCTGCAGGAGAAGCTGTCAACAGGCACATGTCCTGCTATTCTCAGAGTTTTTGTGGCCGCCATCTCGACCACCCTCTAATTGCCCGTATTCTTGAAGCTAAGCAACTGAGGCCTCCCATCAGAGTAAAAGTTCCCTCTTGGGACTTAGCCGTGGTCCTTGAGGGCCTAGTCAACAACTCCTTTGAACCACTAGCATTAGCACCGGTCAATTTTCGGACTTTTAAGATGGCTTTCCTTATGGCAATATCGTCACTAAAGAGAATTGGGAATTTGCAGGCTCTGGCGGCCTTGTCATCCTGCTTTAGACTTTGCCCACAGCACTAGCCAGTGGCGTAAGTTAGCGCAGCTGTTCATTTGTCATGGGTGCCATAACATAGGGACGACTTCTTAAGCTCATATCTGAGGTCCTTCTCGTGTTTGTGCGCACACACTACACAACCTTGAGGGGTCCAGACACTTCCAGTGCGGCTGCGTTGGTATTCTCATTCCCATAGCACTCTTCGCGCAGCATTGAGTAGCTTTTGAAAGGGAATGTCTCGGGTTACTTGATTGTAACCCTGTTCCCTGAAAAAGCGGGAACGATATATTGCGCTTCAGTGCCGCACAGGAGGCGTGTTCAGGAAGTTCTTCTGATCAAGTGACCTGATAAACGCACCTGTCACGCGTCTATTTATAGCCTCTGACATGCACATTCTGATTATATCATCATCAGAGGTTATTTAAGCCAAATTCTTTGGCGTTTGCCACACGTGTTTGCATCCGGTCAAACGAAATCGTTTTCCCCATAGCACTCTTTTCCAGGGAGCAGGGTTACAATTAATTTTATTTATCAATTTATTTATTATATTTTATGCCTGACATACTATAATTATCACGAGAACCAGCTGGATTTTTTTTTCTGTGACTAAGCAACTAATAATATTTTAGTCGACTAAGCCTCTAATCGTCGACTAACGTTTGGTCAATTATTAAGGGACAGCCCTAATAAACTAACATTTGATCTAATATTATGAAACAGAGTTTGACTAATTCTTAGTGTGACCATAATATATGAGAACGACATGTCAGTATTTTTAAATTATACTCTTTACATATTTGAACAATAAATAAAAAACTTCCTCCACTTGAAGAGTTTCTTCACTTGAAGTTCTTGTGTTGATATTCACTGAGGACTTTTACGGTTACACACATTCATGTCCAATTAAAAACCTGTTGGTATAGCTGGAGTTGGAGGAAAGAGAAAGTAACTGTACATACAGTACATGCATAACCACATATGTGCACTTCAAATTTTTCACTTTGCACATTTAAGTTCTTTAATAAAAAGGCAATGAAAAATGATTTCTTCACAGCTTGTGACACTGACAATATTGAAATGAAAACATTCCCTTACAGTTGACTTGTGACAACAGCACACAAGATAAGATTAAACAGTAACATTGTATAAAATGTCAAGTAATATATATGTTAAATGAATATTAGGCAATAAGTAACTTAAAAGAAACAAAGAAGCAACAAAGTATGCTTATTGTAAGGTGCTATTAAGAAGTCAAAACAGATATTATATTCTCTAAATAGATTAATTGTTTTATTAGACAGTAACATGCATTAAGAAAATGAATAGCTAATTTTGGTTTCTTGCTTTCTTTGAAGGATAGTAAAAGATAACTTAATGCTATCTTTCACTTCTACATTTGACTTTTTCCTTCCTGGAATCACACCAAACTGGTGAAACCTGTGTGACAAACGTTTTCAACTCAACCAGTCAAATGTTAATACTCCTGCTAAGTGATACAGACATAAACTAAAAAAAAATCATGAGACTGTAAACTTATAGTTGATATTAATAAAAAAATAGCATAACACTATTTTGGAAATGCCAATTCTGGAGGAAATCAGGGAGTGTTATGACACTTTTTTGTCTTAATGTCTGTAATTTTATTTTTTATGTAATGTGGCTCAAACGTTGAAATAATTTTCTGATTTATCTGCTATAAATGAACAAGTTCGTGAAGTTATAACCGTGTCAATTAATGTCAGTCAAAAAGAGTGATGTTGTTACAACCAACCCGACTGCCGCTGAGAGTAAAACATTATAGAAAATAATTTATTTCGGCACTAATATTTATTTTGTTCTTATTCACAAATATTTTAACTCATTCCCTCAACTTCTGAACCACATTGCCATAATAATAGAGAACAAGTTCTGAAAGGTTTTTAAGTCTGTCAAGCACCCTCTGCTAATTTTATCCTGTAAGGTATGTGACTGGTTTTCACCACAAGCAGTCTTGCAATTGAAAGCACCCCCCCCCCCACACCCACACACACACACACACACACACACACACACACACAAACACACGCATGCACAAACACATAGCAGGGTGGAGCTTGAATTATTTAACCAATCACAATCACCTGTTCATGACTGCTCAAAATTGCTTGGCAGATTTACTAAATGCAGGTTATATGCAGCATTATGACTGGAGGAATAATATAAAATACACTTATATAATATCACACCATAATATAATAAGAATAAGACAGTTATAAGAATTATATTAAGAACTTCTTATGGGGGGTTACATAAGCACAATTTATTTGTCTACAAAACTAATTTAAAGCATTTAAGAAGAAGCTTTTAGATCAAAAATATTGTAAGATTATGATAAATTCTGTCAAAAGTGTCCAGTTTCAGGTGCATTTAAGTGCATAAATCTAGCATATTTATAATACATTTACATTTGCATTTATACAATGCATTTAATGTTATTTGACTGGTTGATTTATTTGTATTTTTATCTGTGTGTAATAGTTATGTGTTATTTGATAGTGTACATACAGTTGGATGATGATACTTTACGAAGAAGGCAATATTGGGTAATAAGTATTAAAGCAGAACTTTTTTAACTTAATAAAGCTGTCTAGAAATCATTTGGATGGTTAAACAACCTGTTCTGGTGATATTGGTGACTTCACCAGTAAGTGACTTGGTGACTTCACCAGAGCGCGAAACACGAACTGCTTTACGGCAATTCAACACACACACACACACACGCCCACCTCAATACTAGCTAGAAGTAATAACCTGAGTAATACAAGCGACGATGGATAATGCACATGTTCCAGCGAAAAGACAGAAGAGACGGTTATCGGCGGAGGAGGTGAAAGAGAGGAAAAATCCGACCGTGCCAGGGACCGCACAAGAGTCAACATTGGTCGTGCATTCACTGAGTGGCGAGAGCTAAAAGAAAATGAAGAATGCAAAACAGATGCTGACCTTGCGTTTCTGCTAATGCAATTGTAAGTATGTCTTTATTTTCTTTATTCCTTATTCTTGTTTGTGTTTATAAATGTGTTCAATCCATGACCGTCTGTGGTAGCTGACTGGCTAACGTTAGCGAGCCAATGTGTTTGTTTTGAGCACGGTACATTTCTATCTGTTGTATTGGGTCGCTTCTATCTATGTGGCAAACTTGACAGACAACTATTGTCATATGCATTTTCCGTCGGGCCTTATAGTGCTACATAATTACCTTGGCTAATAACCCTGATCACATATGTGTCTCTGCATTCGTGTTTTAGCATAGGCTAATCAAAAATACGTGTTTGCTAACTAGACTATTTCGAAGCATTTGATTTCGTAATGGATTAGCACTAGTCATAAATGTTTTGTTCAGTTTTACATTGTTTAGAAAATTTACACAATGTGTAAAGGTGACGCCTGTCCTCTTGATTTTGTTTTAGTTACAAGCGCTGGCCACGCAAGGGCCAGTCCAGACCACCACAACCAGTGGTGTCGAGTATCGGCGAGGAGTCGGATCGTGACCTGTAAGTTTTTTTTCTCCCAAAAGCAGTAACATTTCAGACAATGTTGGTATTGCAGAAAGTGATTGATTGTTTTGTTCATTTTTTCAATCAGAGAAATGAATGCCCATGCGCTTGGTGTTCAAACGTTGGTTAGAGAGGGAGAAATTGAGATTTTAGAATCCAGGTGAGCTTGCCTTGCAACACATATTGTGTTATTGTGATACACAAATATGACAACCCATATTTGATTTGGGTTGATATGTTTCTTTTCTGTTTTCTTTCCACCTGTTTATTTATTTGGTCATGTGTTTATTGTTATGCTTGCAGCATGCATTCCCTGGATATTAGCAAACAGGATAACCAAGATTCACCAGATGAAGAGGAGGTCAATGATTTGAGGAATACCTAGTAAGTAATGTATATTGTGTATCATTTAGATTCATTGATTTATACAACATTTCTAAGGTGTTTATGTCTAATTCTCAGCATTGTCATGGATGCTTTTTGGGATAACCCAAAAAATGTGGGCTTGGAAGATGGGGACAGCTCCGATGAGGATTTTGTCCCATCTCTTCATTTGTATTTTTTCACACGTACATTAGTTATGCCCCTTCGGACACAGCCAGTGGAAGTGGAACTCGCAGCCAACATTAAAGTTTGGCATGCAGGGTGGTGACTTCATGCTCTCCACAAATATACTACTGTCTGGCAACAACTACAGAAAAGTAGCTCTGCTTTTCAAGTTCATGGCCATGGATACGGTTACAGAACCGTATCCAAGATGCATACTGCATAGAGCCTGTCCAAGACTTCTGGGACAACATCAATGCCAAAGTGATGGAGCGTATGCGTCAAAAGGACCATATTGTTGTTCTATGTGAGGCATACTTTTGTGTCTTTGCCGACATCAATTATGTAGAAATCAATGGTTAGCCAAGACTTATTCAATGTGAGACTTGTGATTCTAACGCCTTTTATTCAATTGTCTGTTGGATATAGGAGATGGCCGAATGGACTCTCCTGGTAAGTTTTGAGTACATACGATTATTTTGTGTGATTAATGTTCATTTGCTGACAGCTGTGTTATGCTTCAGGACACTGTGCTCAGTATTGCACATATACAACAATAGAGCAAGAGTCTAGGGATATCGTCCACATCGTTTCTGTCGACAAAAGGGAGACTAGCCGCAACTCCGTGATCATGGAGAAGGAGTGCTTCATTCGCACCATGTATGCTCTGCTCCCAAATGTCAAAATAAAAGAAGTGGTTACTGATGCTCACCCTCAGATCATGGCATTACTGAGTAAGCAGAACTTATGTGCTGTATTATTTCCAGTCTTGACTTTCATATTGTAGTTGTGCCTAATTGTTTTGTTATTTGCAGATCCTGAACATGGACGATACAAAGCATGGGGTTTACAGCATTCACTTGACATTTGGCATGCTGCTAAAAGTCTTAGCAAAAGGCTTCGAAAGGTATGTTTCCATCCACACTATCATACTGCCAGGGTACTCAACAATGCCATATGAACCAACGTTTTACCTGTAACATAGTGGCAAGAAAAGAGTTTGTTTATAGCTGTATATTGACACTGCTATTGATGTGCATGGATGTTCAGGCTGGAGCAGTGAAAGGGCAAAATCAAATTCACGTCTGGACACGGGACATTGTCAACCATTTTTGGTACTGCAGCAAACAGGCCTCCACAGAGGAGGAATTCAAGGTATGTTTGAAAGTAAAAAAAAATATATTTTAAAAAATCAAACAGCAGATTGGTTTTTAGTTTTATGTATTATAAAGGTGAATTTTTCTTGCAGTTGATGTGGGTTGGTGTGATGCATCATGTGTGCAACGAACATTTTTGGGCAACCGGTTGCTGTCAGCATGAGCCGCTGGAGGAAGGCAGCCAAGACAAGCCTTGGATGGAGCAAGGTGACCAAATAAGAAAAAGAACTGAAAAAATGAATATCCTACATGACTGCACTCATTTCACTCATAATATGATGCGTTTACAGGTTCAGCAGCTCACCGGGCCCTGGTTGCAATTGTGAACGAGCTCTGCGGCAAAAGAGCGTACAATAAAAAATCAAAAAACTGGTCTGTGTATACAGTCAATGAGAAAAAGGATTACAAGTACATCCCTGACCTCCAGAAGGCCATTCTTGGTAGGAGGCTGAAGAGTGGGACCGGCCTTCCCCGCAAAACCACTATAAGGGCAGATGATCCAAGGCGACTTGGTTTGCTTTCCTCTGCACAGCCACCACCACCCACGTCAGAGCTCGTTCAAAAACATGTGTCACGAGGGGACACTGCGCCCACAAACCCACAAGAGGATTGACACTATTCCCTCTTACAAATTTCAAATTGTACATTGTTTCAATGATGGATACTTTTTAATTTATTATATATTTTATTATACAAATAAACACATTCAATGAAAAAACTGTCTCTATTCAAATGTTCAATAAATTATTATAAGTTTGAAATAACTATTTACAATAAAAGATGTTAAATTATGAAAAATCAAACATGACGTGTCACCCTAAATCCCCTGTACTGACCCTTTGGGTCAGGAAAGTAGTCTCTATATTTCCACACGCAACAGCTTGGGATGACCACCCTGTTCCCTATTCCAAGGCGGCCATGCTGCCACAGCACAAACTGGCGGTAGGCTGAATGTCGATACTGTCGCTGCTCCTCCCCTGGCTCCTGGTGATCATTTATTGCAAAAATGTCATTCCAAGCTCCACGGGCCAGTCGCAACACCCCCTCGTCTAATACATAGTACACCATGTATGCCATGTTACTGTATGGTTTGGCGACAGCAGACCTTCTCGATGTCTGTTGTCATATCACGACAATGGCCACACACGCACCAGTGAAGTCCTTCTGGGTCAGCAGACGGTGGTTGTGTTACCTCCATTAGAGATAAGATGTCAAACATCAACCCAGGTAGTCTTGTGAGTACTTTCTCAAGGAGTACGTCCTTCTGGCCAGGGTTCAGGAAATTAATTTTCTCCTACAACACATTATTTTTTTTATTAGATACATATATCTTCAGCCAAAAATTAACACTAAGATTAATGTTGCCTGATCACAAACAAACCTTTGTCTCATGTGTCCGTTTCTCCTGCAGTTCCCTCAGCCTGCTCTGGACATCAGGTTCTAGGTCCTTGGGTCTTTTTGTACAGAAAGTGTGTTATAACTTCAGCATACATTAACTGATCTTGATGAAACTTCAGCAGTGTTTTCGTTGTAAGAGGCCGATCACATGGATGTGACTATTGTAAGTCAAAGTTATAGCGCCACCAACTGGCAGCAGGAAGTGTGTCACTTTCAAAATGCTTTGAAATCACCCTCTAATTTTTACCCGATTTGCTTCAAACTTTATGTGTATAATGTAAACACACGCCAGATGTAGGCCTGTGAAAGGATTATTGATATCTTAGATACTGCTGTGGCAACAAATCAAACTTTAATATTCTTGTTTGATGCTTTTGAGACTCTTAGCATGCTTGAAATTGCATGAAACTCGACAGACACATCACATTTATTAGCCAGTAGACATGTGCAAAGTTTCAGAAACGGGCGTGGTGAGGGCTCAGTAGCGCCACCTTTAGTCAAAAATGGGGGGGTTAGTTTTATCTACAGTAACAAAACTCAGTACGTATATTGTACTCATCAAGCCGGATAACTTTCTAATTTACAGTCATTAGCTCGGACCAACAGAAAGTCAGATATTTTGGTTTGAATGTGGTCATTTCTCTCTGAGCCTACGTCTCTGTGTCTGTGCCTGTGTGTGTGTGTGTGTGTGTGTGTGTGTGTGTGTAGGGGGAGGGGGAGGGGGGCTAGATTAACCATTTCACTGCTGTGTGGTTTGGCCTGCATTAAAAAAGAAAATAAATGTCTTAAGCCTTGTATTTTTTAAATAAGTTTTTTTTTTATAAAGTAAAGGCATATAACCAGTTTAATTGTAGTGCATTGACAATAGTTTTATATAATTAGTTTATTAATTAAATTAAGTTGGTCCATAAACTTGGTCTGAAAATTTGGTCCATAAATCAAGCACACTTGCATTTATTAATTTAGCTGACGCTTTTATCCAAAGCGACTTACAATTGCTATGTATGTCAGAGGTCGCACGCCTCTGGAGCAACTAGGGGTTAAGTGTCTTGCTCAGGGACACATTGGTGTCTCACAGTGGATTCGAACCCAGGTCTCTCACACTAAAGGCATGTGTCTTATCCACTGCGCCATCACCACCCGAAATTATATTCATATTATTATATTCATATTACACTTGCATGTAATAATATGAAACTCGGTGCACATATATATCTCATCGGGCCAAACTACTTTAAGCCAGCCCAACAGGAAGTCGGCTATTTTGGTCTGAATGTGGATGTTTTGGAGAATTTTCTCTTCCTCTCTCTCTGACCCTACGTCTCTCCCTGTGTTTGAGGGGAGGGGGATTTGTCTGCTGAGTGAGAATGCTTTTATTTTTGTTTTTCAAGGTTTTGGGGCCCTTAACGTGCTTGAAAACTCTTGAAACTTTGCACACAGGTCAGAACCCGCGGCCATCAGGGCCGGACTGAAGCTGGTACCCGGGTGTGGCAGGGGGGCTCGACAGCGCCCCCTGGAATGTGATTCGAACACTTGTCCATATATCAAACATGCTTGCATGTAATAATATGAAACTCGGTACATATTTAGATCTCTTCGGGCCGAACAACTTTCGTGCTCTAAGTTTAACGACAGCTCAACAGGAAGTCAGCTATTATGGGTTGTTTGGAAAATGCATGCTTTTATTTTTTATATACTTCTCCTAGAGAATTAATCCAAACACCACGAAACTCGGTCAGCATGAAGTCAAGACATCGAGGATGCTAAATTGCGGACGGATTTTTGATATCTCGAACGGTTTGGCCGTGGCGAGGAAATGAATTTATGACTAAAAAAGGACACATAAAGTGTGTTATAACTTAGATAATTTTACCTACAGTTACAAAACTTGGCGTGTATATTGTTCTCATCAAGCCGAACAATTTTCTAATTTACAGTCATTAGCTCCGACCAACAGAAAGTCAGATATTGTGGCTTGAATGTGGATTCTGAGAATTTTCCCTCCCTCTCTCTCTCTGACAGAGAGAATGCACCCTGCCATTCTGTATGTGTGTGTGTCTGTGTGAGGAGGGGGGGGGGGGGTCTCTTCGGGTGATAGTTTAAACACAAATTCATACATAGGGCCATACTGCCCTCTTGTGTCCAAAATTGTATTTAAAAGCACTTTTATTTATACGCACTTTTCTTAATTCTGTGAAAATAAAAAGTAATTAGTAAGTAATTTAGTAAAAATTTAGTAAAAATTTAGAATAAAAATTCTGTGAAATAAAAATTCCCGAATAATCCAGACCAACCAGAGTGCACTATTCCTACAACATCATCAGTGCTGAAGCGGGACTACCAGAGCCGATCGGCAGATAGCGAGCAGATGCAGCATATGTGTTGTATCGAGGCAGGGTCAGGCCAGGGGAATCCATTTGCAGCTTTTTATTAAGAATGGTCAAGACAGGCAGGGTGAACAATGGCAAACAGGGCAGAACAGAAAAGGCAGAGACAAACCAGGTTGACAGGCAAAGGACAAAGACCTCCAGATAAATACTGGGCTTCTGGATTTACACATTTAAGTGCTGCAAAACATATTGACCTAAAAATTATTCTAAATTTAAATGATCTCATATATGTGGCTATTGTGGTTCACGATCATAGGCCCTGTCCCCAAATGGCACACTTCATATGAATTTTCGGTCTTGGTCTTCGGTCTTCGGTCTTAAATCCATGAGACTCATGTCTCATTTTTCATTTTAGGTTTCAGAAGGTTGCTCACGCATACTTTGTGGTTGATATGTGCCCTCGATGCGCACTTTTGCAGAGCCCACATTGATGCAAGCTCTACAGCACACTTCTTTTCAACAGTCAAAGCGGGGTTACGTTTTTGCACGTCGTGCACAATAACCCTAAAGGCACCGGGGTGGCGGCTTGTTTATATATATATATATATATATATATATATATATATATATAAATATTAGTGCTGGGCAACGATTAAAATTTTTAATCGCGATTAATCGCATGATTTTCTTGCGATTAATCGCGATTAATCGCATTGTTATGCGCAAAATTGAATAATGACTTCTAAAGTAGTGTCAAGTCAAGTCAAGTCAAATATATTTATATAGCGCTTTTCACAATACAGATTGTATCAAAGCTGCTTCACAGTATCATTCAAAATAACTTAACAATGTTTGTTTATTACTGGAAAAAAGACATCCAAGTTTGGTAGGGCTGATCAATGGTATGATTGGTTAATTAATTTGAATATCCCCAACTGAGCAAGCCAAAGGCAACAGTGGCAAGGAACCGAAAAACTCCATCCAGTGACCTAATGGTGTCCTAACACCCCATCAGATGACCCAATGGAGAAAAAAAAACCTTGGGAGAACCCAGGCTCAGTCGGGGGCCAGTTCTCCTCTGGCGTTTATGAACTAGAGGCCGAATTTACAGTAACTGTAGGATAAAAAATTTATATGAATGCCTGGCTAAATAGATGCGTCTTCAGTCTAGTTTTAAACTGGGAGAGTGAGTCTGAGCTACGAACAATATCAGGAAGGCTATTCCAGAGCTTCGGAGCTAAATGTGAAAATGCTCTGCCTCCTTTGGTGGATCTGGATATCCTAGGAATGACCAGAAGCCTCGAATCTAGTGATCTTAAAGAGCGCGATGGATTGTAAGGCGATAGAAGATCCGTTAAATAGACTGGAGCTAAACCATTTAGAGCTTTATAAGTCAAAAGCAATACCTTGTATTTAATACGGAACTTTATAGGTAACCAATGAAGTGATGATAAAATCGGTGTTATATGATCATATTTTCTTGATCTAGTAAGAACTCTAGCGGCTGCATTTTGGACTAACTGTAGCTTGTTTATTGAAGATGCAGGACAACCAGCTAATAAAGCATTACAGTAATCTAGTCTCGAGGTCATGAATGCATGAACTAACTTTTCTGCATCAGAGACTGATAGCATATTACGTAGCTTAGCAATGTTTCTAAGGTGGAAAAAGGCAGTTTTTGTAACATATGAAATATGCTTTTCAAAAGACAGGTTGCAGTCTAATGTAACACCCAGGTCTTTCACTGTAGCGGATAAAGTAACAGGGCATCCTACTATGTTAAAGTCGTGCTGTGAAAGGTTTTGTGGACGGTTTTTAGAACCGATAAGTATTACCTCTGTCTTGTCTGGATTTAATGAAAGAAAATTACGCGTCATCCAATCTTTTATATCTTTAACACAATCTGTCAATTTGGATAATTTAGCGTATTCATCTGGCCGTGATGAAATATATATTTGAGTGTCATCAGCATAACAATGGAAACTAATTCCATGTTTCCTTAGAATATTACCAAGTGGCAGCATATATATTGAGAATAATAAAGGGCCTAACACAGATCCCTGCGGCACTCCATAGTTTGCCGAAGTTATAATCGATTTTTCTCCATTTAAGTACACGAAATGGTAGCGGTCGGATAAGTATGACCTGAACCAGCTTAATGCTTGTCCTTGAACACCAGTGTAATTTTGAAGTCGATCTAAGAGTATTGTGTGATCTATAGTATCGAACGCAGCACTAAGATCAAGTAAAACTAGTACTGAGATACAGCCTTGGTCCGAAGCTAAAAGTAAATCATTTGTGATTCTAACAAGCGCAGTTTCAGTGCTATGATGTGGCCTGAATCCAGACTGAAACTTTTCATAGATGTCGTTTTCTTGCAAGAAAGAGCCGAGTTGAGCGGACACAACTTTTTCTAAAATTTTTGACATAAATGGAAGATTCGAAATGGGTCTGTAATTTGCTAGGTTATTTGGATCTAATTGTGGTTTCTTAATAAGAGGTTTTATAACTGCCAGCTTGAACGTTCTTGGAACATGACCTAAAGATAAAGATGAGTTAATAATATTGAGAAGAGGCTCTTCCACTACAGGTAACACTTCTTTCAGTAGTTCAGTTGGTATAGGATCTAATGAACATGTTGTTGTTTTAGATGAAGTGATAAGTTTATTTAACTCTTTTTGTTCTATGGTTGTAAAGCATTGTAATTGTTCTTGCGGGGTGATAATTGCGGCTGAATTATAAGGCGCGAGCAAAGATCGAACGTTTACGATTTTGATTCTGATGCTTTCAATTTTCTCGGTGAAGAAGTTCATGAAATCATTACTACTAAACTGTAATAAGGTATTTTGTTCAGACGACGTCTGTTTATTTGTTAGTCTAGCCACGGTATTAAATAAAAACCTTGGATTATTTCGGTTGTTTTCTATTAATTTGCTGAGGTGCTCAGCCCTGGCCGTTTTAAGTGCCTTTTTATAAAGTGACATACTGTCTTTCCACGCGATTCTAAAGACCTCTAAATTAGTTTTTTTCCATTTACGCTCTAAATTACGGGTTTCTCTCTTTAAAACATACGTAGTATTATTGTACCATGGTGCTATACTTTTTTCTCTGACCTTTTTTAATCTAATGGGTGCAACAATATCCAATGTTCTAGAGAGAATGGTGCTCATAGTGCTAGTTAGTTCGTCTAGTTCATCTGTTTGTTTGGGTTCAGGCAGCAGCTGAGACAGATCAGATAAGCTATTTGTGAAATGATCTATGGTGGATGGACGAATTGTTCTACCTGGTCGATAACGTGGCGCAGCATGACATATCACAGCAGTGCGTAATATGCAAGTTACCAAGCAGTGGTCAGTGACATCATCACTTTGTGGAATGATATCTATATCGGTTGGATCGGTTCCATATGATAAAATTAAATCGAGTGTATGATTAAGACGATGAGTTGGTCCGGTGACGTTTTGCTTGACCCCGAAGGAGTTTAATAAATCTGTAAACGCAGCCCCTAACACATCATTTAAATTATCTACGTGTATGTTAAAATCTCCAACAATTAATGCTTTATCGACGTTGACCAAAAGATCTGATAGTGTATTGCGCACTTTTGATTTAAATGTACTGCTATGTACACAAAAGTGCAATAACTTTAAACAAATAAGGTGCTTTTATACCAGCAGTATTCCCTTTACACAGTAATCTCAAATCTCCACTTAAACATTAATGTAATCAAATCAAATATTTAAACAAAGCTATTTGCCACTGCCAGGGCATTACCTTTTATCTAGTTAGTTAAAACGAGTCCAGTTTTCTTGTTTTTTTTTTTCTGAACAGGTATCAACAAGTATCTTTTATCAGGGAGCAGCAGAAACAGTCTATGTAGTAGTCAGAGGTCATGATCACTACTACAGATATAAGTCGACCAACGTTACTTATAGTAGCTTAGGTTTGGTCATGCCATGGTTTCCCACGTAAGATTACATTAAACAGAGTAAAAAAACAATTTATACTTTATACTCACGCCGTAGCTGTGTAGTGCGCGTACACTTCGGCGTACCCTGACGTGCACCTCTCCAAAAATGTAACGTCAATTCTACGCGTACCGCAAGCGCTGTGATTGCTAGAACCGCTCCCCGGGTTTCACATGCTCCCTCTGCATGTGTAATTGCGCGTCAACGCGGACAACGACGCAGAGATATAAATGAAAACCAACGCGTAGTCTATAGCGTATAGTCTTCGGCGTAAGTCCGACGCAAAAGTATAAATCAGCCAAGAGTGAGGAGAAGTGGTCGAGCACAAGGTGCAGCGACAAGCGGGTGCGTTCCTGTGAAACTGTTGCGGTCATGCTCGCCTCACGCACGCGCCCGCGCCCGCTCGTTGCCGAAGTTGAATTGTCTATAACTTTTTATAAAGGATGCGCAGCACAAATCATTAGAAGAGAGACTGATCCTCGGCTCGCTGTTAGTGAGTTTCCAGAATCTAAATAGTTATTATCTATAGGTTTTATAGGTACTATCCATAGAGCGCCTGTCATTCACTCGCGGAGTGCAACCCTTTAACTGTTCACCAGAGAGAACCTGCCTCTCTCCACTGCTTGTTTGGGTGGGTTATTTGCTGGCTGACCAACATCCCACCCCTCCTGTGATCATGGTTTGACTGTTGACCTATGTGTATTCAGAGTCAGTGAGGAACGGGCTTTCAAAATAATAATAAAAAAAAACTGCGTTAACGTGCGATAAAAAAATTGTCGGCATTAATTAATAAATGCGTTAACGCGATAATAACGCGTTAACTTGCCCAGCCCTAATAAATATAGCTGCGAGCAGCGATGAAGGGCCAAAGCTGGCGGCACCGGGGTGGCGGTGCCACCGGCTTGGGCCCGCAATCGCTGCTCGCAGCTATATTTTTATTTTAATTTTAAAATAAATGTTATCACTGTGTTAATTTTAAACAAAGTTAATTTTATCACTGTGTTAATTTTACTTTACCCTTACTTGTAACATTCTTTTTTTTCTTTATGTTCAGTATTTAATTTTTCATAATTTTCATCATCATTCAATAAAGTATCATCATCCTACTGTATACACACTATCTATTAACAGATAACTATCATGTACAGATCATATGAGAAATATATCAACCAGTAAAATATATTAGATTCATGTACCTGAGATTGGACACATTTGACAGAACTTGTTTCTCATGAACTTACAATCTTATCGATCTAAAGGCTTCTGCTTAAATGCTATAGATTAGTTCCCTAAATGCTAAACGCTACCTCACTCACTGTCCCTAACCCTCTGCTGGGTGTGAGTTGCCCTAGCCATCAGGCTCCTTGTACAGGGCACAGCAGAAAGAAAGTGTCGCATCCAGTGCCCCTCCACTAGTGATGCACCGATGTGAAAATTGTGGCCGATACCGATAACCGATATTAATATTGCTGTTATGGCCGATACCGATATTTACCGATGTCGATATCTCTGTATAGAAAACACATTTTTATGATAATCATATAAAGAGCTATTTTCCAAAACACTTTTTTTCTTTTTTACTTTTGTAATTTATTTTCAGAAATGACTGATATTGGGCACCTTTACCTGTGTGCAAAATATGTCATCAGATTTTCAGAAGAAAAAAATAATATTTATATAAAAATACATTTTTATAAAGGATACAAGTGTGTCCTGAATTCACACTATGAATAGTTCATAATAGTCACAGAGCTTCAGAGCTAAGGTGGGGCTACAGATTAGGTGTCCCTAAAGAACTGTATCTAGTAGTTCCGCATTGTAATGGATTTGCTTTCTCGTCGGTTGTTTGACATGGATTTTAACCAGGGTTCAACAAACGGTAGGCTCTAAATTACTACATTCCTGCTGCTGGTGTATAATGGGTGTGTCGTTGCGGCTCCAACTAACGTTAACCAACTCGCGTAGGCTAGTTTTCAGTCAGTGGGCTGTCATTGACAGGCGAGAGCTAGCATTTTATTTCAGTTGTAGCCTACATGTAGCATTGCGGGCTGTGAATTAAGATATCCTACAAGCCTGCTCTAATGCAGCGCTTGTTACTAACGTTAGATAAGTTGTTGATTATGGCTCTAAATGTGTTTGTGTCTAGTTTGTGAAGTAGCATTGCTAGCTAGCCTAAAGGCTACCGCTAGCTATTATTGGATTTAAAGATTATCTTTTTATGCACCCGTGTCGTGTGTCATTCTTACCTTGATCATTTTCATTTTCACCATCATTTTCCCCGAGAGTATGCCATTATTCAGTAATCTAACAAAAGCAATCACTGTGAAACATGTAACTTACATGTGTGTCTGAGGTGATTGCTACATCATAACCCCGTAACTCCAGCGCGGCAATACTTTGATGGTCGGTCAGAACAAGGCAGAGTGCGTAACTTGCGCCTCCAGCACCTGCTTCAGCACATTATGTGTGTAATGTATATGCTCGTGCAAAAACAAACATCCCCGCCCTCACATAAGCCCACACATGTGTCAAAATAGCCTACACAGAAATGATTATCGGCCTGTTCACATCGGCCCTATTTTGATATCGGAACGATACTGATGTGTAAAAAATTGACCATCGGCCGATATTATATCGGCGGCCGATATATCGTGCATCACTACCCTCCACAAAAGGCATGGGGGCAGGGGCGACACTTTCAGCTGAACCCTTCGATGCAGAAGCCGGATCTGAGGACCATCCTTCTAGCAAAAAAGGCTTCGGCTCAAAAGAAGTCCTTACGCCACCAACGTCAGACACACCAGTGTAAGACTCCAGACAGACAGCGTCAGCGTCAGACAGTGTCAGAAGTCCTTACGCCACCAGCGTCAGACAATATTCTCAAGAAACTCATTTTCTTGAGAATATTAAAGCAAATTTTTTTAAAACGCAGTGCAGCTGCACAGCACACATACAGCTGAGCGCATTAGCGCACTCATTGGCTGTGTTGCGGCTACTCCACATTTTCTATGGCGAGTCGGCTAGGATGCGCAAACCAATCAGGATGCTTCACGCGCATCAGAGCCCACCAGAATGGGCGTGGCTTATAGCAATATAAGCCTGCATTTCGCCATAGAATTCAGGTTAAATTGACTGAAGTGATCCCCTGATCAGAGCACAGTAGCACTGCGAGTTACGCGATACTCGTTCCCTACTCTCAGGGAACCGAGGTTACGTTAGTAACCGAGACGTTCCCTTTCGAGAGGTCTCTTGTATCGCGTAAGTTAGCTTACGCGATTGGAGCACCCTTTCAAAATGCCGTGCATGCATAAAACCGTCGCACCATACTATAGCCTGGGGCCAAGTGCCCGAGGCTCATAGAAGAGTAAGGTTATGAGTCCAAAATGCCAGGTCAGTAATGAGCCTTATATAGGAAAATAATAGTAATGGGCCTTATAAAGGGCCAAGCTCCTTCTTTATATGGTATATAGAACTGTAGATCAGGTTCACCCAGGACCAGACAGACGTCGGGCCTTATAATTGTGAAAATGTGCTGAACACTTTATTCATACAGAAAGAACCCTCGCTTGCAAAGCGGGAACTTCCAGATTATAAAACCTCATGAATGTGGACGGTGAGGCCCAGCTGGTCACCGCACAAATATTTTCAATTGGTATTCCACTCGACCATGCCCATGACGAGGCCGTGCCTCTCGTGGAATAAGCTCTGATGCCGATGGGACAATGGAGGCCCTTAGACTCATACGCCAGTGAGATAGCATCAACTATCCAACGTGACAGTCTTTGCTTTGTGACCGCGAAACCTCTGGTGCGGCCGCTGAAGCACACGAAGAGCTGTTCTGACTGCCAGAAGGGGCATTACGCTCCAAATAGACTTTGAGAGCCCTCACAGGGCAGAGTAGATTCGCGTCTCTTTCGTCTTCTGACGAGGGAAGAGCTGACAGTGAAACGACCTGCGCTCTGAACAGAGTCGAGAGCACTTTAGGAACATACCCGTGCCTTGGCTTAAGGACGCTTCTGGAGTCGTAGGGCCTGAATTGGGCCGAATGCATTAATATTATGAACACCAGCTACGCTAATTATTTGCCATCTGCTTTTCTGCTGTTATCTCGGGACGCTAGTCCCGAGGTAAATAGCGTTCTTCAGCTACAGTCTGTATCCAGCCTCTCACGGAGACTTCAGATGCCCCAACACCTGCGATGAGACGACTAAACGCCTGCGATGAGACGACTCGACGCCTGTGAAGAGACGACTCAACGCCGGCGATATGTTATGCCCTAAATTAATACATG
Source organism: Gila robusta (assembly GCA_030770095.1). Lineage (NCBI taxonomy): Eukaryota > Metazoa > Chordata > Actinopteri > Cypriniformes > Leuciscidae > Gila > Gila robusta. The sequence goes on from JAVALU010001685.1 coordinate 20,124, forward strand.
ATGATTAACTAACTGTATTTTCTACGTACATTTCTGAAATGGACTTTCTGTAAAGCTGCTTTGAAACAATATGTATTGTGAAAAGCGCTATACAAATAAATTTGAATTGAATTGAATTGAATTGAATTGAATTCAAGGCAGGAAGCGCTCACTGAGAGTGCATGCAAATCGCCCACTCGCTTGACTGATGCCAGTGCTAGCAAGAGAGCAGTTTTGAGTGAAAGCGGCTTCAGGTCAGCAGACTGAAGTGGCTCGAAAGGGGACCCTTTCATGGCCTCCAGGACCGTAGAGAGGTCCCAGATAGGTACAGAGGGGGGTCGAGGCGGGTTTAGCCTTCTGGCCCCCTTGAGGAAGCGCACAAATAGGTCGTTTCTTCCCAGTGATTGCCCGGCCACATGAGCGTGAAGTGCTGCTATGGCCGCCACATATACTTTGAGCATGGAGAGGGTGAGATCCACGTAAAAAAAGCTCTTGTAGGAAGGAAAGTACCGTTGTTGCTCCACATGAGTTGGGGTCTAGGTTCCGCGCTGTGCACCAGCTGGAGAACATTGACCGCGTAAGTTAGTGCAGCTGTTCATTTGTCGTGGGTGCCGTAACCTGGGGACGACATCTTAAGCTCATGTCTGAGGTCCTTCTCGTGTTTGTGCGCACACACTACACAACCTTGAGGGGTCCAGACATTTCCAGTGCGGCGGTGTTGGTATTCTCATTCCCATAGCACTCTTCGCGCAGCATTGAGTAGCTTTTGAAAGAGAACGTCTTGGGTTACTTGATTGTAACCCCGTTCCCTGAAAAAGCGGGAACGATATGTTGCGCTTCAGTGCCGCACAGGGGGCGTGTTCAGGAAGTTCTTCTGATCAAGTGACCTGATAAACGCACCTGTCACGCGTCTATTTATAGCCTCTGACATGCACATTCTGATTATATCATCATCAGAGGTTATTTAAGCCAAATTCTTTGGCGTTTGCCACACGTGTTTGCATCCGGTCAAAGGAAAACGTTTTCCCCATAGCACTCTTTTCCAGGGAGCAGGGTTACAATTTATTTCATTTATCATTTTATTTATTATATTTTCTGCCTGACATACTATAATTGTCACAAGGACCAGCCATTATCAATCTGTACACACTGGTGTTTTTTTTTTTTTTTCTGTGACTAAGCAACTAATAATATTTTAGTCGACTAAGCCTCTAATCGTCGACTAACGTTTGATCAATTATTAAGGGACAGCCCTAATAAACTAACATTTGATCTAATATTATGAAACAGAGTTTGACCAATTCTTAGTGTGACCATAATATATGAGATCGACATGTCAGTATTTTTAAATTATACTCTTTACATATTTGAACAATAAATAAAAAACTTCCTCCACTTGAAGAGTTTCTTCACTTGAAGTTCTTGTGTTGATATTTACTGAGGACTTTTACGGTTACACACATTCATGTCCAATTAAAAACCTGTTGGTATAGCTGGAGTTGGAGGAAAGAGAAAGTAACTGTACATACAGTACATGCATAACCACATATGTGCACTTCAAATTTTTTCACTTTGCACATTTAAGTTCTTTAATAAAAAGGCAATGAAAAATGATTTCTTCACAGCTTGTGACACTGACAATATTGAAATGAAAACATTCCCTTACAGTTGACTTGTGACAACAGCACACAAGATAAGATTAAACAGTAACATTGTATAAAATGTCAAGTAATATATATGTTAAATGAATATTAGGCAATAAGTAACTTAAAAGAAACAAAGAAGCAACGAAGTACACTTATTGTAAGGTGCTATTAAGAAGTCAAAACAGATTATTATATTCTCTAAATAGATTAATTGTTTTATTAGACAGTAACATGCATTAAGAAAATGAATAGCTAATTTTGGTTTCTTGCTTTCTTTGAAGGATAGTAAAAGATAACTTCATGCTATCTTTCACTTCTACATTTGACTTTTTCCTTCCTGGAATCACACCAAACTGGTGAAACCTGTGTGACAAACGTTTTCAACTCAACCCATCAAATGTTAATACTCCTGCTAAGTGATACAGACATAAACTAAAAAAATCATGAGACTGTAAACTTATAGTTGATATCAATAAAAAATAACATAACACTATTTTGGAAATGCCAATTCTGGAGGAAATCAGGGAGTGTTATGACACTTTTTGCCTTAATGTCTGTAAATTTATTTTTTATGTAATGTGGCTCAAACGTTGAAATAATTTTCTGATTTATCTGCTATAAATGAACAAGTTCGTGAAGTTATAACCGTGTCAATTAATGTCAGTCAAAAAGAGTGATGTTGTTACAACCAACCCGACTGCCGCTGAGAGTAAAACATTATAGAAAATGATTTATTTCGGCACAAATATTTATTTTGTTCTTATTCACAATTATTTTAACTCATTCCCTCAACTTCTGAACCACATTGCCATAATAATAGAGAACAAGTTCTGAAAGGTTTTTAAGTCTGTCAAGCACCCTCTGCTAATTTTATCCTGTAAGGTATGTGACTGGTTTTCACCACAAGCAGTCTTGCAATTGAAAGCACCCCCCCCCCCCCCACACACACACACACACACACACACACACACACAGTCTACTCTGCATCATTTCTCATCAAGATATGCACAAGTCACATAAATAAAATCAATCTATCCTTGTGGAAAGGTTGCTTGGTAGCTAAAAGTAGGTCTAGCAAGTCTTATATTTCTGTAATTCACACAGATCAAATACAAATATGCTGACTGAATAGATTTCTAGTTTATTTTGAGTAGCCAGCTAGCAGTTCTCTTGGCAGTTTGCTGATAATCCGGTAATAAAGTGGTGTCTGAAGTAAAATGCTCAAAACATCTCCTGAGAAAAATCACATGGTCAACCTAGTCTTGGTTATTTAATTTTGATTTAGTCTTATTTTCCTTACCTTGTCATTCAAGCACTAGCGTAGCCAGAAAAGCGTCTCTGGGTGTGCATAAGAAAAACTGGGTGTGCCACATTTATTGTCAGATTAATGTGCAAAAAAACCTTGACCCGGCGCATCACTAACTTTACAGAATAGACTGGGCTGATGTGTAAAACTATACTCAGGCTCGGCATATAAACATAATAGGGGAGACCGGGTATGGTTGTAACACGGGGAGAGTTGTAACACCACCATTTCTACCACTTAGGGATAAGATAGGAGTCATGTAATCATTTCAGTATGTTTCTACTTCCTCCCTGATACCGCATGGTGGTTGTCAAGTCTGGAAACCAACACATTCTGAATTTATAGAGAAAAAACTGATTTTGAGGTAAGAAAGTAATTTTTTTTAACCAAGACTATTTTTTGTCTAGTGTCTAAACTATTGCAGATAAAATAGTTTGACTTATATTATATTAAAATGTAGTTTCTTAGGCAACATGTGATGCCGTTTTCCCCTGCTCATTTCAAACCAGTATGCTAATACAGCTAGCTAAACAGTGACTGACAGGGGTGGGGTGGGTTGTAACACTTCTTGAGAAAGTGTTACAACCATCCCCTATCATATAACTGATTGATTTAAATATTTTTACAGAATGCCCTTACAGAAGGGCAAGTCAGTTAGATCAGCTGCAAAGGTACATGGGGCCCTATGTAGTCTCTGGGCCCACAAAACTTGCACTCCAGGGTTACCGGCATTCATTTGTAAGCACTGTGACTCTGATTAAGAAGACACACACACACACACACACACACACACACGCACACACAGATATTGTTTTTTGTTAGAAATTGTAACATGTTTATCAAGTATACTGTTAAGTAAGTTCATTCAAGTAGACACAATTACATATACACACACACACACACACACAAGTTAATCAGACAGTCTGTTCCATAGAGGGAGTGAGACTGTTCTTTTATGTCAATAAACCTGTTTTTGAAGCATATCATATAGTGTGGCATCCATTTTAGCTTCTTTTGTGTAATTGTTACAACTTACCCCAGCATGTGTTACAACCTACCCCGGTATTGGGGTAGGTTGTAACAAAGGTACAGTATGTATTTGACACCAACTCACGAGGTCTGTGATATTCTTGAAGGGGATTGAATTGGTGCCATTTGTAGTGAACAAATGTGGGTACTTTGTATACAAATTTGAGAACTCTAGCTATAAACTTCAGCGAGTTATAGTTACTGAAGCAAAAAGTGTTACAACCATACCCGGTCTCCCCTACTATATAAAATATAGGGCTCAACATTAAGGCTTTACATGTGCTTGTCGTTCGAACAATTAAATCGGTCATTCACTTGTCCAAGTAAAAAAATTGCTTGTCCAGAAAAAAATGGGATTTTTTTTTGTGTTGTAAATACAATTTATTCTGAAGCAATATTCTCATCAGTGTTCAGTCAGCTTTTACATATTTAAGTCTGCATATTTATGATAATAAATTCAATTGAAATAATAAGAAACTATATGGCTGTTACCAATCAAATTAATTAATTTACACTGAAATATTACAACTGTATTAAATAATGTTATGAGATTGTTTTAAATATTTTTTTGAATATACAAATAGAATGATAGCCTACTTTTAAACCCGAAACTTAACCTCCAGTAGGGGCGACAGGTGACCGTCTTAATGAGTGAGTTATTGAGTCATTTATTCAAATGATTCGTTCAAATGGCTGAATTTGTACAACAATATACATTTTTAATCATACAAATAATATATCTTTTTTTTTTTTTTTTTTTACTTCTCATCTATTCATTAATGCTGTGTTTTGGGGGATATGAAGTACTTTTTTACCTATTTACTGCAGAATTCATCCACTACACCATTAGCATATGTATGAAATATTAATTTTTTATGAAAAAAACACATCAATGATGATCAAATTTAAATAGGAGTAGTTTCTGGATATTGATATAGGTGTAAGATGCATTATTCTGCCATCTGCTGGTTAGATGTTTTTTTGTAGATAATATATTTTTAGTCTGGAAGTGTAATTACCATATTCATCCAGCAGAGCCCCATAGAGATCCATTCATTTTTCTGGATGTGACTTACTGCTCTTATAACAGCTTTTGTTATGAATATATATATTTAAACGTTTAAAATACATTAAATCATTATTTTGTCAAAGTTTAGAATTATTTTTTTGGGGTCTTTTGGGGTCTTTTGAAGTATCTTGTTATTGCAATAATGCTATATAAATTTGCAATGCCAAATAAATTTGCAATAATGCCACATAAGTTGCCACTAAAAGAAAATACTTGATTGCAATTACATATTATTTCAATAATCAAAATGTATAAAATTATTAACTTTAGAATAAGAAATTAATTTTTAAAAAGTAAATAAAAACAAAAAACAAACAGCTATAGGTGGATATGTTACCTGCATCTGCATTCATAGATATACAGGTCCTTCTCAAAAAATTTGCATATTGTGATAAAGTTCATTATTTTCCATAATGTAATGATAAAAATTAAACTTTCATATATTTTAGATTCATTGCACACCAACTGAAATATTTCAGGTCTTTTATTGTTTTAATACTGATGATTTTGACATACAGCTCATGAAAACCCAAAATTCCTGTCTCAAAAAATTAGCATATCATGAAAAGGTTCTCTAAACGAGCTATTAACCTAATCATCTGAATCAACTAATTAACTCTAAACACCTGCAAAAGATTCCTGAGGCTTTTAAAAACTCCCAGCCTGTTTCATTACTCAAAACCGCAATCATGGGTAAGACTGCCGACCTGACTGCTGTCCAGAAGGCCATCATTGACAACCTCAAGCAAGAGGGTAAGACACAGAAAGAAATTGCGACGTGGCATGGAGGCAATCAGCCTGTGGCACTGCTGAGGTGTTATGGAGGCCCAGGATGCTTCGATAGCGGCCTTAAGCTCATCCAGAGTGTTGGGTCTTGCGTCTCTCAACTTTCTCTTCACAATATCCCACAGATTCTCTATGGGGTTCAGGTCAGGAGAGTTGGCAGGCCAATTGAGCACAGTAATACCATGGTCAGTAAACCATTTACCAGTGGTTTTGGCACTGTGAGCAGGTGCCAGGTCGTGCTGAAAAATTAAATCTTCATCTCCATAAAGCTTTTCAGCAGATGGAAGCATGAAGTGCTCCAAAATCTCCTGATAGCTAGCTGCATTGACCCTGCCCTTGATAAAACACAGTGGACCAACACCAGCAGCTGACATGGCACCCCAGACCATCACTGACTGTGGGTACTCCAGTGCTTCTCTGTAGCCCAGGTCAGGTGCTTCTGCCGCTGTTTCTGGTTCAAAAGTGGCTTGACCTGGGGAATGCGGCACCTGTAGCCCATTTCCTGCACACGCCTGTGCACGGTGGCTCTGGATGTTTCTACTCCAGACTCAGTCCACTGCTTCCGCAGGTCCCCCAAGGTCTGGAATCGGTCCTTCTCCACAATCTTCCTCAGGGTCCGGTCACCTCTTCTCGTTGTGCAGCGTTTTTTGCCACGCTTTTTCCTTCCCACAGACTTCCCACTGAGGTGCCTTGATACAGCACTCTGGGAACAGCCTATTTGTTCAGAAATTTCTTTCTGTGTCTTACCCTCTTGCTTGAGGGTGTCAATGATGGCCTTCTGGACAGCACTCAGGTCGGCAGTCTTACCCATGATTGCGGTTTTGAGTAATGAAACAGGCTGGGAGTTTTTAAAAGCCTCAGGAATCTTTTGCAGGTGTTTAGAGTTAATTAGTTGATTCAGATGATTAGGTTAATAGCTCGTTTAGAGACCCTTTTCATGATATGCTAATTTTTTGAGACAGGAATTTGGGGTTTTCATGAGCTGTATGCCAAAATCATCAGTATTAAAACAATAAAAGACCTGAAATATTTCAGTTGGTGTGCAATGAATCTAAAATATATGAAAGTTTAATTTTTATCATTACATTATAGAAAATAATTAACTTAATCACAATGTGCTAATTTTTTGAGAAGGACCTGTATATATATATAAATATTTGAGAATAGAGAATTAATCACCTGTTTCAAGAACCAAAAATATGACTTAATTGAAATCAAAATTATTAATATAGTGAACACACTCTTTAGAAACTGAGTAAGTTTACTCAATTAAAATAATGCGCCCCTCCTCCACACGCTGACTTGTAGACTCAAAGGTTGAGTGAATGCAGGCTTTTTGAACTCTCGCCAGTCTCCAGAACAGTTCTCTTCTTCTCTTCTCAGCGTCGCAGAATTGGTGAATTTCCTCTGTGAAATTCAGGTGTGTGTATGTTTTTTTAATCTATAAAATCATTACTGTGCTTTAAATCAGTTTATTTAATGCAAAACAACATACTTGGACGCAATGTGAGTCACCTAAACATGTGTCACGTCTTTCTTTTCTGGTGATTGAAATGCCTGATGCCTTGTATAAAACACACAACTTTATTCCCAAAGATAATAAATATAAATATTTTGGATGATAAAATGTTCTCAGAATTGTGCACTGTTTGGTTATTGGCAGGTTATTCAATAGCGCAGCATCTTTCGGCTATGATTGAAACGCAGGTCGGCGGTCTGATGTTCGAAGTTCCCCCGAAGAGCATCTCGGGCACGAGAACCAGCACTGAAACGGAGGAAATGGGATAACAGACTTTAACAGACTTTGTTATATGAGTTTAAATGTAGGAAATGTTGCATGTTACAACAGTATAAAATATGCTGTATTGCTGTACTCGTCGTCAACAATAAAGGCCGATGTCATGTATAACTTTACCTGTGGTTGTGTGGAGTATTTTACAAACACTCAAAAAAATGATATGTTGGCTTTACTTAACTTTTTTATGTAAACAGGTTCCACCGGTTCCACATAACTATGTTTCGTTAAACAAACATAATATGTTCATGTAACTTCAACATCATGGAATTTGGTCATTTTAAGCGACCCAATTAAACTCTGAGCTAATGAGTTGATTAAGTCAATAACTGAGTGATGATTGAGCATTATTGAAGACACCTGATGTTAACAAGCAGAATCTCTGAAGGAGAAAACCGGAATGTTTAAGTCACCATTATGGAGATGAGTGTGTGTTTTAGTTGGGCTCTTGACCATTAACTTTTTAACTTTAGATTTTGTTTGGTTGCTGTACATGAGTTATAACAGCCGGATGAACAATAAACAAAGGTCATCTGATGGTGTTGGTTGTGTTTTAACATAATCATTAATTCACAATCATTTGACCTGAGTCACTAAACTTATATTAAACCGAATTTCTGAGTTAAGTTTATCTTACGAATAATAGCAGCACTGTCATTATAGAGCATACTATTTTTAGCCTTTTCAGTGGAATCAAAATTATCAAATCAATAAAAAAGTAACAAAAAGAAACTTCTAAAAAAGAAGGATTTATGTAGGCACACACAGACATCAAGAATCAGCCTGTGAATCTCAACAATGGTGACAATTATAAAGCATGTTGCAGTGCATTCTGGGTGCCACCAATCAAAACTCATTCATGGCTCCCACCATGCATTGCTGCATAAATAAATAATGAGCTTATGATCTGTTTGTCACCATTGCTGAGATTCATATGCTGATTCTTGATGTCTGTGTGTGCCTACTCAGGATATTTTTTAAGAAGTTTATTTTTTATTTCTTGATTTGATCATTTGAATTTCATTGACAAGGCTAAAAATAGTATGCTCTACAATGACAGTAAGGTAAACTTAACTCAGAAATTGGGTTCAAAATGAGTTCAGTGAGTTAATCAACTCATTAGCTCAGAGTTTAATTGGGTCGCTTAAAATGACCAAATTCCATGATGTTGAAGTTACATGAACATATTATGTTTGTTTAACGAAACATAGTTATGTGGAACCGGTGGAACCTGTTTACATAAAAAAGTTAAGTAAAGCCAACATATCATTTTTTTGAGTGAAGGTTTACAGGAAATTCAAAGTTAATATTAGTAATACTATAAAAGTTAATATTACTAATAAATAAAAACAGTTCAGATTACTCATAAATGAAGAGTTCAGGTGCAAAAGCCTCTAAGTGCCATTTGAAATTTTCTTCTAGAATGATCATTTTTATCAAGCTTGTATATTTAATAATTAATAGGTAATCTTCATTGCCATTTAAGTGAAATTACTGAACTGAAATATACAAGCTTGATAAAAATGATCATTCTAGAAGAAAATTTCAAATGGCACTTAGAGGCTTTTGCATCTGAACTCTTCAAATATTGTTTTATGAGCAAAATTGTAGCAAAGGGCTCTGTCTATGTAGCTTTGCTACATAGTTGTAGCAAAATTAAAATTGTGTTACAACTATGAAACTATGAATATTTTTCTCAGTTACAACTATGAAACTATGAATATTTTTCTCAGTTACGTATGTAACCCTCGTTCCCTGAAGGAGGCTTTCCCTGGCCTAAGCCTTATCCCGTCTCCGCATCAATAATGCGGGGGATCAGAAGGCTTCTGTACTGGAAGGTGGCAGCACTAGTGTTGTTTTAATTGGGAGACGTAGTCGACGTGTTGACTCATTGGGATCCTGCTTAGGGAGCCTGTCCTCTATGTTAAAACGAGTCAATGCACATTGGCGTTTTTACAGTTTTCCACACGCACCAGTTGTTTTTCGCTGAGGAGCCGACTGGAGCCCAGAGTCAGCGGTGGTCCAGAAATAGTGGCGATAGGACTACATCTCCATTCCCTTCTTCAGGGAACGAGGGTTACATACATAACCGAGAGGTTCCCTTCCAGTGCCTAGACAAAAGCCTTCTGATTCCCCCGCATCATTGATGCGGAGACGGGATAAGGCTTAGGCCAGGGAAGTCACTGCTGTTCCACAAGACCACTGAGAAAGCGTTCCCTTTTTTTGGAAAGGAATACGCTGCAGAAGACACATCCTGCCCGTAGGGAGGTAACATGTGGAGCCAACCTCTGCTTGGAAACAGCCTTCCCTTCTGCTGGTCTCTGTAACAGACAAGAGCTGGTCTGAGGTCCTGAGCCTTTGCGTTCTGTCCAGCTATAACCGCAAGAAGCAAAAGGGACAGAGAAAAGCCTGGGCTGGGTCTGCCTACTCTGTCTACATGGATTTGCATCCACTGCATCGTGATTTGCGGTAATAAGGCCACATACACTTACTGGCTGTAGGGAGGTAGCCCTCGCTCCAACCCTTCTTGCAGGAAAGAAGCACGGAGTGACCGAACACCTTCGGGGGGTCTTCTTGGTTAGTCCCTGAGAATGTATAAGTTCAGGGAACTAGGTCCAGTTTGGCCACTAAGGGGCCACTAGCAAGACCTGATCCTTCTCCTCCCTGACATAGCACAGGGCTGTGCAAGAAGGCTCACTGGGGAAACGCATCACTGTGGAGGCCCCGGGGCCAGCTGTGTGCCAGTGTCTCCATGCAGAGGGTTCTCCGCTCAGTCAGGGAGTAAAACAACTGGCAATGGGACGAGTCCGGAAAGGCAAACAGATGTAACTGTATGGCCCTAAAGTGGTCCCTGAACAGCTGGCCCGTCTGGGATGTAGTCTTCACTCTCCCCGCGCCCCAGGCCTAGTTGGTGGCACGATTGGGCAGGCCGGAAAATTAAGTGAAATGAAGCGACCTCAGAAGCTTCTGACTCCAAAGGAGGAGGTGGTGGGCAAGTTGTGACATGCGAGGGAAGCGTAGTGCAATGGTCGCAGTGTTTGTACAGACAAGTACAAGATTGCTGAGCAGTGGTGTCTCAAACCAAGGTGTACTGCATCTAGGGTTAGGCGGCAGGCCAGGTGATTGTCACAAGTTTGCCGCTCTGCCACGGCCACCGCAGGACTCGGCCGTGAAGCGATCTTCATATGGAGGAAGCCGTGCTATTGCAGCTGCGTCTGCCATATGCCTCGGGAGCCTCTGAAAAGTTTCAGTGGGACCCTTTCTCACTTCTGTATAGCACCAACCAGACACTTTCCTCCTGAGAGAAGTGTTGGACCAAGTCCATCTGAGTTTCTCTGCCCATAGGCGAGTTTACTCTTTTTGCTGTGCAGCACTCGAAGGGTAGGACTTTGTACTGACTTTGAACCCTCAAACACTAAAAACACATGTATGGCCTGTGTTGCGGAAGGATAGAGATCCTAAGTACCGTCCTTCAGGTCGAACGCTGCAGATGATGGATATGCTGCTTGGGAATGGAGTATTCTAAAATGTGTCTCTGCGTTAGCAACTTAAATGTAAGCTCAAAAAAAGGACCAAATCAAGACTTGCAGGTCCAGTACTGGCTGTAACATACCACCTTTCTTGGGTACAATGAAGTATGGGCTAGAGAAGCCAATCTTCATATTGGCTGGAGGGACCGCCTCAATCACATCCCTCGCCAGTAGGAGTGCGATGTCAGAGGAAAACAGAGGAAATTGCTCTTTCTTTGAAAATGTGAGTTTTTTTGGGAGCCAGCAGCGGAACAGACACACACGAAAACAAATAACTCCACCCGGCCCTCCTGCGGGCGGAGAGAGTGGATCGGGTACTATCTCCAAGAGCTCCTTCCTCCATCCCTGAGCACACAGAACAGTGAACTGAAACAGTGAAGCACTCACTTCTTCGCCCTCTAGCCAACTGTCAACAAACACGGAGGTTTGATGCTGTTAAAACAGCAGTTGAGAGTTTAGAAGCACATGATCACCAGAGCACTCTCGCTGTAGAAAGCACCAGCACTGTGAAAGTCTTCCAGAAGAACACTGACACACTCGCTCGTTGTATAGACCCCTTCTCAGTTAGTAAACATGGTGACGTTTTTTTTGTGGCAGAGCTTAATTGGTGGCAGAATGGTCCCTCTGGTCGATCACTAACGTTAGTTTGCAAGTTTTGTTAGCTTGTTTTTTTAACAATGACTGGAGAAAATCCTATTTTTCTTAATGTGCAAGGTCACTCACTGTCCAGGACCATGACTGGTATTCGTAAAGTTAATTTTAACGGACGGAACCAGATTGGCTGACCCGTACACACTCAGTCAATGGATGGACGATCTGACAGGATTAACATTAACGCTACCTCCGGTGGAGTGGCCATGACTTCTACACCTACTCGATAGAGAAACCAAGTGTAAAGAGAAACTGAGGGCATATAAATCTTTAGATGCCTATAACTATGTGATGAATGGTCATGTACAAGACCTGTGTGCTACGATCCGCACAAGATGTAAAGAGTGACATTACGTCCTAACCATTGTACTAAATACAGATAAAGCTAATTGTAAAAATCTACGCTAACTTGAAGCTATCCTAACTGATGTAATACTATGCTACTAACTAACTATGCTTCTATTATTACTACCATAACAACTATGCTAATTAACTAAATAGGCTACACGAAATAACCTAAATAACTACATAAATGCTATGCTAACTATATGCTAATATACACTATCCTGATCGTTTTCAATACTCGCAATTCCAACTCCTGACTCGCTAAAGTGGTTTTGACGGAACAATATGTTTTCATACCAGGGGCTGAGCCTATACCAAGGGCATGGTGAACTGGTGCCTGCTTGCGTCAAGCAGGGAAACAACTTCCAATAGGAATATTCACCTGGAGTAGCCACTGTTAAACCTGAAGAGGGCAGCACTCAGACCTTTTTACACCATATATTGTAGAATTAAAACATTGTATACCCAAATGTCAAAACATTTACTCTAATTAATGAACAGCACTAATAAAGCCCTAGTCTTACAGATCATTAACTAAAAAAAGTTGTTTTAGGTTTTAGTTACCCTTTAACACTGCCTCAGTGTCATTTCAATACCTTGTAGTTGGACACATATGTACACTGAGGGGTGTTCATTTAACACTGGCGATTTTGCTGTGGTCAAATTAATTGATATAAAACCTCCAACCATTGTTTTCGTCTAAAATGAGAAAGTGACTGATCTAGAGGTAAAAATGAATATTTTTTTAAATAAAGTTATTCGGATGGACTTACTGTTTAAAATAATGCGTCTTTACATGTATATGAACATGTTGAAAATGTCTGTATTTTGATGGGTATTTCTAGTCTTCAATTCATTCAATGTGATTTTTTTTATAAACATTTGCCTCCTTATTTTACAGACAGCCAAATCTTCAACCACGCAGATCAACTCTTATTCATCAAGGTCCTCCGAAACGATACCGTCTTCACACAGATAGAAAAGTGCTAGATGATAATGGAAAAGTGAGAAGATGGACTTATGGGAAAAAAGACAGCAGTAAACAAAACAAAATTGTTCTGCTGGTGGGAGAAACCGGCGCTGGTAAGACGACTCTCATCAACAACATGGTCAACTTACTAGAGGTGAAGTTTGAGGAAGAACTGTGGTATGAAATCACAGAAGAAGAAGCCAGAGACCAGTCAGAATCACAAACCTCTGAAATCACCATGTATGAGATCTGTCCTATAAAGAGTCCAATATCTCTCACCATCATTGATACTCCAGGCTACGGAGACACTAGAGGACTGGAAAAAGATCTAGAAGTTGCTGCAAATTTATCCACACTATTTCAAAGCAGTGATGGAGTTCGTGAAGTCGACGCCGTGTGTTTTGTGACTCCAGCGTCTAAGAATCGTCTCTCGGACAGACAGCATTACATCATCAGTTCAATTCTGTCTTTGTTTGGAAAAGACATTGTGAACAACATTGTGTTTTTAATCACACACTCTGATGGTCTGCCACCCAAAAACGTCCTCGGCGCCATTAATAAAGCTAGAATCCCCTGCAGACGAGACCACAGCGGCCAACCTGTTTATTTCTTATTCAACAACCGGCAGGCTGATGCCCGTCACACTGGACAGCGTCACATTCGTGCACAAAGAGACGCCTGGGAGGACAGCATGGACGGCATGAAGCAATTCCTTCAGGCTCTGAATGGAAAGAACAGAATAAGTTTAGAGTTGACTTCAAATGTCCTGATTGAGCGCATTCAATTAGAAGCGTCCATCTGCAACTTACAGCTGCGAATACAAGAGAAAGAGCAAAAAATGGCTGAAGTACTTCAGATACAGGAGGCAATGAAGGAAAACAAGGAAAAGATTGAGACTTTTAAAAACTTTAACATTAAATTAAAAAAGACTGTCAAAGAGAAGGTTCCCATTGAAAGCGCTTCATGGAAGCACAGGAAGGCGACGACCTGCACCGTCTGTGAGGAAAACTGTCATGAGTTTGACTGCTGGTGGGTTTCTGATCCCAGCAAATGTGAAGTCATGAAAAACGGTTTCTGTACCGTCTGCACAGGGAAGTGCCACCACAGCAAACACATCAAAGAAAACAAGAAATACATCATCAAATCTTCAGTTGTGATGATGGAATTTGATGAATTTAATAAGGATTATGAAAAAGCTCAAGAAAAAAACAAGAGGTTTTTGTTTATAATGGATTCACTTGAGAAAGATCTGAAAGAGCTTGAGGACCAGAAGCAAATTCTTCTGTTCAATGCGTACAACACTATCAAGCATCTGTCTCAGATCGCATTAAAACCAGACTCGGCCTTCACTCTTCAGCATCTGGACTTCTTCATCCCCAGAGTGAAGGAGGCTGGGAAAAAAGACTGGGTTCAAGAGCTGGAGGAAATGAGGAGAATCGCTGAAGCTGAAGAAGCGACTAAAGACGCTCTGAGTTATCTAAAAGCTGGTCTGTCAAAACTTTTCCTTGGTGGGAAATGAACAAATGCAAGGAAGACGATATGTATCAATGTAAATTAAGACTGCTTACAATGAGAAAGAACATAATTCCATTTACTGTAGCATGACACATAAATGAACAAAAATACCATAATGTTTAGAAATTATTAGAACCAATCAATAAATACTCCATTACTTTCTTTAAATGAGTAGTCTAATTTTTGGGTACTGGATGACAGCTTAACAGAAAATGTTGCAACCGCAAACATTACTTTTCTAACTATTTTATTTTGCTAGACCTGATTATAAAAGTATTTCCTGTGTTTTTTTCTTTTTTTTTCTTAAAGTGTTATTTCCTTCAGATTATCTGTACATGAAAATTGTTAAAACTAAAATAAATAAATTTCAGAGATCAGAAACTTGATATTTTCTTCATTTGATTTCTATTCCAGTGAAAATTTTTAGTCAAGCCAACCAACCTCTTTAACCTCAGCTACTCAGAATCAGAATCAGAATCAGAAAGAGCTTTATTGCCAAGTGTGCTTGCACACACAAGGAATTTGTTTTGGTGCTGAGGCTTCCAGTGCACATATACAAATACAACAAGAAACATAGTAATACAAATTATAATAAAAAAAATAAAATATAAAAAATATGAGAATAAAAGTATCACAGTTGGGTTTAGTCAGAATAAACATTTTCAGATTTACAGATTATGAGCGTATTTACAGTGTTTTAAATATTATAAATTATCTACATATAAATATCACCTGAGTTTAAGATATTGCACTAAACAGTGGGAGTATTGCACTTAAGGCATATGCCTTGGGAGATATGTTAACTGTTCAGGAGGGAAATGGCCTGTGGGAAGAAACTGTCCCTGTGCCGAGATGTTCTTGTGGCCAGTGATCTGAGTCGCCGTCTTGACGGTAACAGTTCAAACAGGAGGTGTCCAGGGTGAGTGGAGTCTGTGATGATTTTACCTGCTCTCTTCCTCACTCTGGAAGAGTACAGGTCCTGGAGGGTTGGCAGGGGGGGTACCAATAATCCTCTCCGCAGTCCGGACTGTCCGTTTTAGTGCTGGTGGTGAGAGTCCTGGATGTGTGTTTCCCCAGTCTCACTCGCTGCTGCCGGTCCGTCAGGAAGCTGATGATCCACTGACAGATCGAGGATGGTATGGAGAGCTGGGTCAGTTTGGCTGATTAGTGGCTCAAACTATATTTTAATGCTTTATTGTTAATAAAACTGCCATTTCCCTACACATTATGTTCATTACGTTTTATCCTTTTAATATTGTGAATGAATAATGAATGAATAATTTATTTTCTTTCTTTCTTTTTCCTCTTCAGAACATGATCATTAGTAACAGAACATATTTTAACAAGAAGATAATAAGAACAAAATCTCAGCATGTTCAAAAGAAAAGAAAAAATATAGAAAAAAAAGGAAGAAGCTAACTTATATTTACCTTCCCCTTTTAAACATCTAGCTTTAAAACGGCTACTGTTTTCTCTTTACAAAATATCATAATTTATACTTATTGAGAGAGAGAAAAAAAAACGTAATCATTTGAAGTACATTTATCTAAAAATAAATCACACAATACAATTATAAAATGAGAAAGAATGAGAAAAAAAAAATGTAATACTAACAATAATATAAATATTAATGAAATGGCAAGAAACAGACTGTTTGGTAATTCAAATCAACCTCTTGAAGAAGAAATGAGACATGAGACATTTGTCCCAAGTCCACCTTAATTCATATACTTTTCTAATATAGACATTTTAAACCTCCTTTTAAATTGCACGATATGATAAAATATTGTCTATAAAATGGGTATTGTCACAAAATGGTATTGTCTATAGTGTTGTCACGATACCAAAATTATTGTTTCGATACTGATACCAAGTCAAGTGCGATTTCGATACTTTTTCGATACTTTTCCTGAAAAGGAAGAAATACTCTCAAATATCATTGCTGTGCTTTATTTTAAAACTGGGACAACATTCTAATCATATAACACATTAGTGAACATATGAACAGCAAATAGATTAAACATTTTAACAAAATATGAAATATAAAAGTATGAAAAATGACAATGCAATGACATTGAAGGTAAAATTTTTATATATATATATATTTAGCAGCATTATCTCAGTTAACATAAAACATAAGAGTTACCGGTAATAACTTGATTTTGAGCTTTTTTTGATTACAATTTAAAATATAAACAGCAATTATAAGAAAGAAAACTTAGGCAGTGAGCTGTATTTTAATTCTGGACTTTGAACAAAAATATGAACAACAATTATATTCAACATATGAATAAAATATAAAAGCATGGATAACAAATTAAAGCAGTGGCATTCAGTTGAAAAAACTAATCAAATTTAGCTGCATTATCTCTTATCAAACCTGAGTTGTTGTTTTTTCTCTAGTGAGCATTAGCCCCAGAAAAGCAGATGTTCACTTCTTCTTACTCTGTTCCTTTGTCTTATTCAAGTTCTTGGCCAAGAAAACTAGCGTTTCTAAATGTTCCTCAGTCAGTCTGGAACGTCTCGGACTGCAAATATTCCCAGATGTGCTGAATACCCGTTCAGATGCACAACTTGAAGCAGAAATGCAAAGATACTTCTTCGCAAAGTGCGCCAGGATGGGCAGTTGTGCTTCATGTTGACTCCACCAGGCCAGGGGATCCTCTGCAGGGCTGATTTCTCTGAACTGTTTGTAGTCAACAAACTCACCATTTAATCTATCTGTGGGCGTTGCAGGTGTGGGAGAATGTTGCCTCATTTCATCTGCCCCTTTCTTCTCTGAGGTTATGGTGCAGAACAAACTTTTTAAGTCTCTCCTATTCCTCTTTGGTGCAGCACCTGCTCCTCTGGGGTCCACTGGACTGTGGGATGGAATCTGAACGGCCTCAGCTTTAAGGAGCAGTTCCATCTTTATATCCTCCTCCATAGTTACAAAAGTACCTTTAAATCTAGGATCAAGGAATGTGGAGGTGTTTAGTGTCTTCTGCAGGTTGTGATCATCATACCTTTTCTCAAAATCTCCTCTAATTTTGTTCTTCATTTCTAGGGCCAAGGGCGGTCGCCTTCCTCATCTTTTAGGCAGGTTTTGATTTTCCACATGAGTGGCAGGACTGATGATATGGTGGTTTCTTTCTCTCCACTCAGGGCATCTGTGAAGTCACTGAGTGGAGCCAGGACATCCCTCACTATTTCTAAAGTGGTCATGTCTGTGTCCCTGGGCATCAGGTGCCACTTCTTCCGGTCCTCAGCCAGAACAGCAGAGACAGCTTGCTGCTGCTCACAAAATCGTTCCACCATGTCATAGGTGGAACCCCATCGGGTGGGCTCATCATGGATTAATGCATGTTGTGGCAGGTTTAACGACTTTTGTTTGTCTTTGAGCAGTCTAGACATCTTGTTTGATCTGGAGAAGGCTGACACAGTCTTACGGAGCCTGGACAGACAGCTTGCCACACGATCGATATCTATGGCTTTGTTCACTGCCAAATGCAGATTGTGCCCAAAACAGGGTATCCAGGTGTATTCACTGAAAGCTTTGCGGTTGTTTGATGCATTATCTGTTGTAATTCCAGCCAAATTGGCCATATCTAGCCCCCAGGAATCTGTGATAATTTCCTCCAGGGCTTCCTTTAGAGTGTCTGCTGTGTGATCAGAATACAATGCAGAGCACCCTAAACACCAGGACTGCATCTCCCAGGACTGTGTAATGAACTGGACTGTTACTGCCATGTAAGTGTCCACAGTTCTGCTGGTCCAGAGATCATGGTGCAGGAGAATAATGTATTTGTAGGCCTAAGTTGTGCACTGATTATCGATCTTGTTTCATTGTACATCTTGGGAATTTCATTGTACATGAAAAAATTTCTGGATGGGACGTCATACCTTTTGTCGAGATTTTGCATAAGGTTTCTGAACCCAGCTTTTTCCACTATACAAACTGGCACTTGATCCAGACGGATGAATTCTGCTACTGCCCTGTTAAGCCGTTTTACCTCCCTGGACTCCCTGGGGTACTTGTTGTGCTGCTCAAACATAGCTTGGAGGGTTGGCTGCTGCCTTTGAGGAGTTGCTCTTTCGGAGCCCGTGGCTAAAGACTTCTGTAGTGGAAGAAAATGGAAATATTTAAAATATGAATGATGGTGATAAATTTGTCATAACAGAGGACCTAAATAGTTTATGTGTGATAGTAACAATAACTTGTGACTAACTTAACATCTCTATATGCAGTGGTTATAGTGATAACTGCTAACATTCACTTAACCATAACATTACCATAATTAATAGGAAATAATGAGCCTAAATAATAACCAATGTTATTTAAGCTGTGATATATGGATTAATAATGTTTCCTGTACTTCAATGTCTGATTTCATTGATGGTTAACTTTATATTTGAGTTTGAATTTCTTACAAAGCATTTTACAAATAAACTAATAAAATGTAAACTCTAATATAAATAAATCACTGACAAACATGCACATGCTCTGATTATAATCATATAGCCTATAGATCATTTTAGCTGATGTTTTGTATGCTTTATTTGAGCAGCTTGCAAATTATTAACGTTATCTATGAAAGTTTAAGTTATCTGTGACGAGCAGTGATAGAGCGGCGCGAGGCCGGTAGCGTGGCTGATGGTGGGCGTCACCTGTGAGGCGCACCGGTCTCGCATCTCTCGCGGAGGAGAGGAAGCATTAATCCTCCGTGAGAGATGCGAGAGAGAGTGGTGTGTCTTGCAATGTTCATTGTCGTCGCGCCACCGGCCTTGCCCCGCTCTCTCATGTCCCTCGACCTCGTTCTGCTCGCCACAGTTGCGTTTTTCAGAAATGTTGAATGAGCCGTAGGCATGTTATTGGTTAGCCATGAGGATAATGACCATAGTTAGCCTCAAACTACGGTGGTGCAAAATAGTGACTTATCACAATATAAACCATATCCTTCTCAGTTGACTTAAGGGCATTAACGTGATCATGTTATCTTTCACATACTAACCTGTCGGTTTTTAAACTCCTTGTACAACTCGGCGTGCTTGTCGGCCAAGTGTTTCGCCAGGTTCGAGGTGTTGGCTCCTTTTGTTTGCAGCTGTTTGTAGCACTGACGACAAACAGGTCTCAACTTATCGGTAGCTTTGCCTGCACTGTCAGCAAGGTAGGCAAAGTACTTCCATATTTCACTCCTCGAGTCATCTTTTTCCACCAGTCGTGGACCAGCGGCGGCGGCCGCAGTATCACTTGCGCTCGCCATCTCGCTCGATAGTGTTTGTCACATGACAGCTGCAGCTTCTTTGCTGCGTGTGTGTGAAGAGAAAAAAAACACACGTGCAGGGAGGCACTGGAAGCGTGCGTTGCACACACCAACATGAAATATGTCTCTGACAAATCTGGAACGCGGTCATTCTTAAAAGTATCGATACTAATAAATTTAGGTATCGTGACGTTTTTCATTTCTGAGTATCGCGATACTTTTGAAGTATCGGTGCACCGTGCAACACTAATTGTCTACAATATTGTCTATAAAATGGGTATGTTTAGGTGTGGGAGTAGGGTAAAGGGATCTTACATTTATAATCTATAAAATGTTCTACTATGTTTTCATATTGCAGTTCCATAAATACTGTGAGCCAAAATGTTGAGAAAAATGAAGCTGTTTCCCTTTTATGCAGTCCTCTGGGACTTTTTGCTGTTTAAAAAACAAAACAAAAAAAAATGGTTAAATGCAAGTCTATTTTTCACTTTTTCTGTCTAGTAAACAGTAGTTAATGTCTTGAATCTAGTAGGTAAAATGTCTTGAATCTAGAACAGTATTACTTTTGTTGAGCTTACAATAAGGTAAATACACTTGAGATGATGACAGGATGGTAAATTATGGCTTATTATGGCAAAAGAGCACTGCCTAAGGAATGCTAACTTCAAGGCATTTTGTCTCAAAATGCCCATTTCCAATCTTATTTCAAGTTGGTGATGACTTAAATCTAGAACAGTGTAACAATTATAGAGCTAAAAATGAGTTAAATACACTTGAAACAAACAGGATGACAAAAGAAAATGCTACTTTTGAGGGGAAAATACTATTTTTTAGCATGACAAGCTTATTATGAGACACAAAACATCACAATACTAGTAAAATATAGCTAAAAATGAGTTTTCCCAGCTAATTTCAAGATCACTCATATCTTTTAAGGCTTAAATATAATGTCTTATTTCAAGAAATCTTACCAAGAGAATTTTCACTTGTTCCATTGGCAGATTTTTTTGCTTATTACAAGCAAAAATATCTTGTATTAATTTTTTTTTGCTTATTTTTGGAGTGGCCTTTTTTCCAGTGCTGGAAGACTCACCCTGCGTATGCTATGTGAATTATTTCTAAACTCTTAAATACCTTTATAACTTTTTGGTTTACTTCTTTGAGAGTGAGACCTTTGTACAAGTCACACTGAGACATTTCAAATGATATCAAACATGTGTGATACTGTATGATAATTATTCACATTAAACTATATAGATGAATTTCAGATGATCTCAGCATGAGGGAGAAGGAGTGTGGGAGAGACAAAGAGATGTATATTAGGATTACTTAGGGTGACTTGCGTCTCCAATGGTGCACAAGAGAAAAAATCAGATGTTAATTTGCCCTCTCTTCCAGTTCTTGCAGTTTTTCCAGTCTTACATAAGTGACATCATATCCTACATATCAACCAAACACACCAACAATCAAATATAAATTTTACATATTTATTACATTTAATTGACAGTTCAATGTGACATCACTTCACTTCTGCCTTTCTAAGAATAAACCAGATTTCATTCTCCTGAGACAAATAATTATTATTCTTAAGAGCTGCTGCTCACAGAATCACATTCAACAGTTATTGATACAGATACGATTAGTGAAAAACATAAAGACACTTAAAAACACCAGATATGCAAAATGAGTCTTAAAACACACATATATTGTGTTAGTATTTTAGACATCTAAAGAGTATTCATTGATGTCAGAAAACTTTAATAAGATCACATTATGTTATGATAATTAATAACAGAGAAATAATAGACTATTAAAATATAATTAGAAGATTCACTCAGAAATTACTAAAGAACAAATTAAACATGAAAATTAAATAAAAAATAATAAAGAATGAAAACAGTGAATGTAAGTAAACACACACACATTCAGGTCTTCTGACTCCTAATATCTGCTGCAGATGAAGTTGAGTTTGTGAGTCTCAGGACGGCTGATCCAGCGCTGATCTCCTCCAGACTGAACTGCTCCTTTTCTCTTCTCAAGGCTGCAGTTTTCCGGTGTCACTCCGTTCCCTGGAGCCCAGTTCTGATAGCACACGATCTCTCCGCTCAACCAGAGCCACATGTTCATGCTGCAGTAGTTGTGTAAACCCAACCACACCGCCTCAGTAGACGCACGTTTAACCACATTCATCACACGACGCTGCATCTCGACTGAATGAACCGAGACCAGATCCGTATAATTCTGTCTGCAGTATCTCAGAGCTTCAGTCCACGTCAGATTCTCAGTGATCAGAATCAGTTTATCTGGACACAAAACAAACCACAAGCAAAAACTAGAGAGAGACTGATCAAAAACAACATGCAGAACAAACACTGTGGAGGAATGTGTCATGTCAGACATGTAGCGTGAACTTTAAGATATCTGGAGGTGATGATGGATTGTGTGTGTTTGTGAGGATCTGCTCACCTTCATGACACACAAAAGGATATTGATCATTGCAAGTGATGTCACCCCATTGTCTCTGAGCGTACTGAATGACCACTACACAGTTTTCATTTCCTCCATTATTATTAGGTTCACCAGTATTCCAGTATCTGAATGAGGAGTTACTCTGATCTGGCCACTGCCATGAGTCTCTGAACAGACCGATCCAGACATCATTAGATATGAGATTATCATTGATGAACTTCTGAATCTGTTGATTCTCATTCTGGTTCCTCACACTGACCAGATCAGCACTCAAAAAAATGATATGTTGGCTTTACTTAACTTTTTTATGTAAACAGGTTCCACCGGTTCCACATAACTATGTTTCGTTAAACAAACATAATATGTTCATGTAACTTCAACATCATGGAATTTGGTCATTTTAAGCGACCCAATTAAACTCTGAGCTAATGAGTTAATTAAGTGAATAACTGAGTGATGATTGAGCATTATTGAAGACACCTGATGTTAACAAGCAGAATCTTTGAAGGAGAAAACCGGAATGTTTAAGTCACCATTATGGAGATAAGTGTGTGTTTTAGTTGGGCTCTTGACCATTAACTTATTATCTTTAGATTTTGTTTGGTTGCTGTACATGAGTTATAACAGCCAGATGAACAATAAACAAAGGTCATTTGATGGTGTTGGTTGTGTCTGTTTTAACATAAACATTATTTCACAATCATTTGACCTGAGTCACTGAACTTATATTAAACCGAATTTCTGAGTTAAGTTTACCTTACGAATAATAGCAGCACTGTCATTGTAGAGCATACTATTTTTAGACTTTTCAATGAAATTTAAATGATCAAATCAATAAATAAAAAAGAAACTTCCTAAAAAATGTTTGAGTAGGCACACACAGACATCAAGAATCAGCCTGTGAATCTCAGCAATGGTGACAATTATAAAGCATGTTGCAGTGCATTCTGGGTGCCACCAATCAAAACTCATTCATGGCTCCCATCATGCATTGCTGCATGAATAAATAATGAGCTTATGATCTGTTTGTCACCATTGCTGAGATTCATATGCTGATTCTTGATGTCTGTGTGTGCCTACTCAAGATATTTTTTAAAAAGTTTATTTTTTATTTCTTGATTTGATCATTTGAATTTCATTGAAAAGGCTAAAAATAGTATGCTCTACAATGACAGTAAGATAAACTTAACTCAGAAATTGGGCTCAACATGAGTTCAGTGATTGAGGTCAAATGATTGTGAAATAATGATTATGTTAAATCACAACCAACACCATCAGATCTTCTTAGTTCATTGTTCATCCAGCTGTTATAACTCATGTACAGCAACCAAACAAAATCTAAAGTTAATAAGTTAATGGTCAAGAGCCCAACTAAAACAAATACTTATCTCCATAATGGTGACTTAAACATTCCGGTTTTCTCCTTCAGTGATTCTGCTTGTTAACATCAGGTGTCTTCAATAATGCTCAATCATCACTCAGTTATTCACTTAATCAACTCATTAGCTCAGAGTTTAATTGGATCGCTTAAAATGACCAAATTCCATGATGTTGAAGTTACATGAACATATTATGTTTGTTTAACGAAACATAGTTATGTGGAACCGGTGGAACCTGTTTACATAAAAAAGTTAAGTAAAGCCAACATATCATTTTTTTGAGTGAGTGTGATTCTGTCTGCAGAAACTCTGAGCGTCTCTCCAGTTCTTCGTTTGGTTGACAAAGACGAGTCCTGTGTTCACTTTAAGAAAAACAATTGGAAACAGATTCATGAAACAGTTTGTTCATCATTCTTATGTTGCGTTATGGTTTTTAATGTGAATAAGAGCAGCGGTGGAAGCATCAGAAACATGTGTAATTCAAAGACTAATTCTACAGCTGATGATATATTAAATATTCAAATAATATGTATGATGATTTTGCTGATATAACATCAAGTATCCATTGTGAATTTGTTCGATAATTTTATTGCAACTATATTTCTCCATCATGTTTTGTTACGCATTTCTCTGGAATACTGGATTCAGACACAAAGAGCTGAATGAGAGAAACAAACAGATGAAGATGTTAAACTGCAGCTAAATATGTTAACTAGTCCTTAAAAAATATATCAGCAAAAAAGCAATTCAAAAGGTTGAATTGTAGACTAATAATACATATACAAATTAATATTGTTGCAATAATAACACAATTAGTGTTTGTGTCACAGTCACCCCTAGTCACATGTCTTCCTTTGTTCTGTTTTCCCGCCACTCATCTGTTTCTATGGTTACTGTCATTTAGTTCATCATCTGTTTCACCTGTGTCTAATTAATTATCATCAGTGTCACCTGGGTTCTGTTAATCTGTGTTCATCAGTGTTTGTATTTAGTTCCTTTCAGTTCAGCCAGTCTTTCTCCATTCTCAGTCGTGTTTAGTGTGTGTGTGTGTTTATCCTGCCTGTCTGTACACATTGGAAGTATATTAACAGTAAAAGTTTGTATTGGCACATTTTCCCCACTTCGTCTTCTTTAGCCTACACCACACCTTGAAGGTTTGTCTTGTTTCTTGTCTGATTGGTTTTTCACGTTGTAATGGACAATGTGTCTATGTGAGATCAGTTAAGGTTCATCTAACAATGACGATTTTTACAGGTTTGTGTCAAGATGATTTTTTTTTTTTTATTACAATCTGCAAAACAAAATGTCTATCATATTTTACAAAAAACTCCTAAAGCCATTTAAGGGTAAAAATTTAATTGATGTTCAACAAATAAAAAGCAGATACAATACGGATAAACAAATGATAAAGCTCGGGTTGCTGAATATTCGATCCCTTACTTCAAAAGCACTTATCGTTAATGATATGATCACAGACTATAACCTAAATGTGCTGTGTTTGACAGAAACCTGGCTAAAACCAAACAATTACATTACTTTAAATGAGTCCACCCCCCAGGATTATGGTTACAAATATGAACCTCGTATGAAAGGCAAAGGGGGAGGTGTTGCTGTAATTTATATTTTCAGAATTACTAAGAAGTCTAGTTTCAAATATAATTTGTTTAAAGTGTTAGTGCTAAATGTAACAATATCTAGTGTAAATGATAAATCACGTTTGAGATTTGTGCTGGATACTGTATACAGGCCACCAGGGCACCATACAGACTTTATCAAAAAATTAGCTGACTTCCTATCAGAGTTAGTACTGGCTGCAGATAAAGTCCTAATTGTTGGTGATTTTAATATACATGTAGATAATGAAAAATATGCATTGGGATTGGCATTTAAAGACATTCTTAACTCTATTAGAGTTAGACAACACGCGTCAGGACCTACTCATTGTCATAATCATATAGATGTAATATTATCACATGGAATCAATGTTGATGCTGTTGAAATTCTGCAGCAGAGTGATGACATCTCAGATCATTATCGTGTAAACTACATTTAACCAAGGCTGCAAAGCCGACTCCGTGTTACAAATATGTAAGTCCTATCACTTCTGCCACTAAAGAATGCTTTATAAATAATCTCCCTGATCAGTTTCATCATCTCAGCATCCCAGATAGCTTAGAAGAACTCGATATTGCGACAGAAACTTTTAACTCTCTCTTTTCCAGCACTTTAGACACAGTTGCTCCTTTGCGCTTAAAGAAGATCAAAGGAATTATTCCAATGCCATGGTACAACGAGCACACTCAGGCCCTTAAGAGAGCAGTAGGGTTGGGTATCGGTTGGGTTTTATCTGATACCAGTACCAACTTGGTATTTTTTAAACAGTTCCGGTGCTTAAATGGTTCTTGAACTGGTACTTAAGAAAACGAAACCGCACACACTTTGTCAAAAAAGAATACCCTTTTATTTACAGGGCCAAACTGGACACAATATTAACTTAAATCTTTAAACAATATAAATACAAGTAACATATGGTAATAATAAATAAACCAATATAAAATAAAAATTCACATTTACATAATATCAAATAAAACAATATTTTATCAAACAATGTAATAATACTAGAGATTTATAGAGATTACTACCAGGGTAATCTAATCTCGACATGACTCCAGGTTTCCATGTTTTGTCTGCTTGATCCAGTCATGTACGTTTTCTGGTCGGTGTACTAGTTACGGAAGCGCTTAGCTTGGTGAGTTTGGTATTTCGTTTCCACTGCGTCTTAGCTACACAGTGTTGAGTGAACCTATGAAAGAGAACGTCTCTGGTTACTGGTGTAACCTATGTTCTCTGAATAGGGAACGAGACGCTACGTTCGCTGCCAAGCTCCTCGCGCTGCCGACAAGCTTGCTTTTTCGGCAGGAGCAGAGGAGCAGATCTGAGGAGCAGATGATAGCGCGCGCACCAATATAATATGACGACGTAAGAGCGTCGAGGCGGCGCCCGCTCCATCAGCCAATGAATTGGCGTGATTCTATATGGGCTTCAGAAAATCGGCACACTCAGAGGGTGTTCTGGCGCGTAATTTTATGTGTGAAATGCAGCCAAACCTTGAAGCGTTTTGCTTTCGGCATCTTCATCAATCCCCTCGCTATCAGCAGACATCCCAAGTCTCCCGGAAGTTCCGGGAGTCTCTCGCATATTGATAGCGGCTCCCTGATGCCCGCAAATTAGTTAAAATCTCCCGCAATCAAGAGCGAGCAAGCAAGAAAGAGCGCGCATGCGAGACAGAAGAGACTGTGCTCTGAACCGTATAGCGTGCGCACAGCGGAGAGGGAGAGAGCGAGAGACCTTGCATGTGTGTGCCTCATAAAGTGCATGTATGACAGAGAGTCAGGCACCGGAATCAGGCACCGAAATTTTCGTTCTTATTTCGGTCTCGTTACTACCGTTTACATCAGAACTGGTTCCCTATTGGCACCGCGTTTCGGTACCCAACCCTAGAGAGCAGCCAGAAAAATGAAGTGAAACTGGAAGAAAACAAAACTAGAGCTATTTCGCATTTCATGGAAAGAGAGCACGATTGCATACAGAGAGGCCTTAAAAACTGCTAGATCTGCTTATTTTTCAACCCTATTAGAAGAAAATAAACAAAACCCTAGGTATTTATTTGAAACCGTGGCTAAACTAACGAAAAATAAAGTTTCAAGCTCAGAAATTTCCAAGCATTTTATGAACTTTTTTACTTACAAGATTGATAATACCAGAGAGAAAATTATAACTATGCAACTGTCTACTACAGTATCGCATCAGACAGTGCAGTGTAGTCTCCCTGACGATAAATTCAATTCATTCATTGCTATAGGAGAGGGTGAATTTTATAAACTTGTTAAATCATCTAAATCGACAACATGTATGTTAGACCCGATACCACTAAACTATTGAAAGAGATGCTTCCAGAGGTCATAGATCCTCTTCTTAATATCATCAATTAATCTTTGTCATTAGCATACGTACCAAAAACTTTTAAGCTGGCTATGATTAAACCGCTTGTTAAAAAAACGGAATTAGTCAATTACAGGCGGATCTCAATTCTACCTTTTCTGTCAAAGATACTAGAAAAGGCAGTATCCTCACAACTATGTACCTTTTTAGAAAGAAATGGTATCTGTTAGAATTTTCAATCAGGATTTAGACTGTACCATAGTACTGAGATAACACAGTCTCATCCCAAGAAGTCATATAACTGACGTCTTGGGACGTGTTTTGACCATACGTCAATATCCGCCTTTTTAGGGTACCCTTAAACGTCGGTTATAGACGATCCTGGGACGTCATACAACTGACGCCTTACCTTTAACGTCAGTTAGGTGACGGGGTAGGTTTAGGGGTAGGTTTAGGTCTGGGGTAGAGTTAGGATCCGATAACGTCATCTAACCGACGTTTAAGGGTACCCTAAAAAGGCGGATATTGACGTATGGTCAAAACACGTCCCAAGACGTCAGTTATATGACGTCTTGGGATGAGACTGCGCTGACTGAGACAGCTCTCATTAGAGTCACAAATGATTTGCTCTTATCATCCGATCGTGGTTGTATCTCTCTATTAGTGTTACTCGATCTTAGTGCTGCATTTGACACTATTGACCACAATATTCTTTTAAATAAACTCGAAAATTATGTTGGCATCAGTTGAATTGCACTAGCATGGTTTAAATAATATTTATCTGACCGCTATCAGTTTGTAGCAGTAAATAAAGAGATGTCTTAACGGTCAAAAGTTCAGTATGGAGTACCACAAGGCTCAGTACTAGGACCGTTGCTCTTCACTCTGTACATGCTACCGTTAGGAAATATCATTAGGAAGCATGGCATTAGTTTTCACTGTTATGCTGATGATACTCAGCTCTATATTTCTTCACGCCCTGATGAAACTTACCAATCCACAAAATTAACGGAAAGCATAGCTGATATAAAAAAACTGGATGACTAGTAATTTCTTACTACTTAATTTTGAAAAAAACAGACATTCTAATTATTGGAAAAAAACTTCCTCACTTAATAACCTAGAATACTGTCTAACACTTGATGGCTGCTCTGTCAAGTCCTCGTCGTCGGTTAGGTGTGTGTGTGTGTGCTCTTTGATACCAATCTTTCATTTGAAAGTCATGTGTCTAGTATCTGTAAAACTGCATTTTTTCATCTTAAAAATATATCTAAATTATGTCATATCCTCTCAATGAAAAATGCAGAACAATTGGTTCATGCGTTCATGACATCAAGGCTTGATTATTTTAATGCTCTACTGGGTGGTTGCCCTGCACGATTAATAAACAAATTACAGCTGGTCCAAAACACAGCTGATAGAGTTCTTACCAGAACCAGGAAGTATGACCATATTAGCCTGGTTCTGTCAACACTGCATTGGCTCCCTATTAAACATCGTATAAATTTTAAAATATTGCTGATTACTTACAAAGCACTAAATGGTTTA
Organism: Gila robusta; assembly: GCA_030770095.1. NCBI lineage: Eukaryota > Metazoa > Chordata > Actinopteri > Cypriniformes > Leuciscidae > Gila > Gila robusta. The sequence goes on from JAVALU010001685.1 coordinate 49,326, forward strand.
GCTCCCCAGTACTTGAGCGAGCTCTTAACGCATTATAGTCCTTCACGTCTATTGCGATCTCAAAATTCCAGCCAGTTGATAATACCTAGAATATCAAAATCGACTGCTGGCGGTAGATCCTTTTCCTATCTAGCACCAAAACTTTGTAACAATCTTCCTAACATTGTCCGGGAAGCAGACACACTCTGACAGTTCAAATCTAGACTAAAAACACATCTCTTTGGCTTAGCATACACATAACACATTATAGACTTCTATAATGCAATGTTAGGCTGCATAGTTTAGATCAGCCGGAACCAGGAACACTTCCCATAAATCCTGATGTACTTTGTACATCATAAGAAGGATGGCGTCTACGCTAATATTAGTCTCTCTGTTTATCCCGAGGTTTACCGCAGTCCGCCGGATCCAGGCCATATCCAGATCTGATGAAGGACCTGCGCCTGGACACGACGTCAACGCATCCCTGAAGTGTCAACTAGTCTCTCCCTTGTGAAGGCCTCCTTCCCTTTACCTCCGTACTGATAAAACGTTGTCGGGATAATTCCGATTCACGTGGCTACGCGGAAGCGATAAAAATTCTCAGAGCCACCAGACACTGTTTTATGCAAATGAGCGGCCGGATTACATTACGGGTTTTCTGTTAGAAAGGTGTCGTATTAGCGGCCCCTAAGTTAATAACTAATGATCGTTGCGACGGAAGTGAATCAATAAAAACTAACTTTAGCTGGATAATAACTTTATTCTAGAGCTGCTGCAAAAACAATCTCTGTTACTTTTAATTTCCTATTATCACTGTAAAGCTGCTTTGAAACAGTCCATATTGTTAAAAGCGCTATATAAATGAAGGTGACTTGACTTAACTTGACAAGAGTTTTGTTCATAAATATCAAGATGGGGCAAGTTGTTGTACATTTATGTTGAAATTTTATGCATTCATTAATTTAACAATTTACTGTATGTTTGTCAAAACAATGGTTTGATATTTTTCAATTTAAAATTTACAGTGTAAAGTTTGCTGAAAATATAATTCTCTAGGCTCATAATTGCAGATTCCCACAGTTATGAACAACAAATATCAAAATGTGTTCAATATCAGTTTATTTTATAAAGAAAGTTTGACAAATATCCACAGTATCTTCTACATTTATGACCACATTAAAAAGTAGCAGCATTTAGTATTGCAGTAATTTTGTACAGTATATGGTATCATTTTATTAATGAATATTTATTGTGATTGTATGGAACTGCACTTACTGTTGTTAGATGAATTGCAGATGAAAGTCAGGCTGTTACTACATGACCAATCATTCCATTCTCCATTTCTCATCATAGCACACTCATCTCTGCCATCAGGTTGTCCAGATCTCCAGTTCAGATAGAGCGCAGGTTCACCTGAAGACCACTGCCATTTATCAACACTCGTCTTCTTCAGCCCAATCCAGATATACTGAACACCTCCATCATTCACACTCTTCTTCAGCTCGTTCATGTCGTTCATGTTGTCAACGGTGGCCAGATCTGTGTAATTCTCTCTGCAGTGTCTCTGAGCTTCAGTCCAGGTCTTGCTCACGTTTATAAAGTGATACTGACGCTGAACACATTCAGATACGGAGCAGAGAGCTGTGAAAGAGAGCGTTTGATTTAATGCTTTTCATAACAGGGTCAAACCTGATGAAACTATAAAATTCAATTCAATTCACGTTTATTTGTATAGCGATACACATCAATTCAAAGCAGCTTTACAAAAAATGCATGAGTCCTTATTACAATTTATAGTGTTCTGTTATCAGAACTGTCTAAGTATTTCAGAAATGTACATATACAAAGTCACAGTTAGCTAAAAATGTATTAATTGAAAGAATGTAATAATTGTCTGAAGTAATAAATACTTGTTTGTTAACAAATGATTATGACATTTAGAAAATATAGCATAAATAAAACAATAAACAAACTCACCAATGAGAAGAAGAATGAAATATAGAGATTGGTCCATTCTGAGGAAAAACACGAGGAAAAACTCAAAAACTCAAATAAAAAAAAACAACTTGTTTTAACATGATCATGTAATAAAAACATTTAAGCAGCATAACTCGATTCACAATCGTTCAGACAATATTAAGATCTGAAAGTATAATTGTGTTTGAAGAATGAACATTTTCTTACTTTAGAGGTCGTGTGTTTCTGTCCTGAGTCTGATGTTTCTGTCTGCAGATTTAAACTACGTGATTATTATATCTGCTCTCATTCAGCTCATCACATCATTTGTTTATTTCTCTGAAACTCATTTTCATATTCTAATTCCTCCTTATTTTTGTATTTTTTTCACCTCTTTTCGTTTATTTGCATATTGTCAGTCAGTATCAGTCAATATGAATGTGGACCTTAATCAGAAAATTATATACATATTAAAGGGATCATAATATATTTCCAAGACATGAGAGATGGTACATCGACTTACAATAGGTTGACGGCATACCTCACTTCCCCCACCCCCCACTTCCTCAAATTCTGACGTGAGAGCCCAACTAGCGTTTGTTTGCCGTCTGTATGTTGTTGTCATGGCCGAAGCAGAAACTAAAACGAAGGCGGCAAAGGTTTTGTCGGAGGAGATTAGAAAGAGAAAAAGGGAGAGTGACAAATTAAAAGGCCGGACGAGGATCAATATTGGTCCAGCGTTCGCTCGCTGGTGTGAGTAAAGGAGGAGGAGGGGTCCCGACCGATGCTGACCTGGCCGTCTGGACTGGACTGACTGTTGGACTAGTAAATATATTGGTTGCATACTATCTCTATTTTTTCAAATTTGTTGTCTGCCTGGCCATGTTACAGAATCTATCTGGTCCTCCATTTATCTTCATTATAGTCATGTTTGTTTATTTATTTTTCTGGTGAAAGTGTCTTGCCTCAGGCTATAATGCAAATCGATTTTTCAAATTTGCAGAGTCATCTATGGTAGCTTGATATTATAATATTGACGATATATGGCTATTACCTACCACACAAACATTGAATTGAATTAGCATATCCGTTATGTAAACGGATTATATTTTTATTTTTTATTCTTATAATTTGTAGTATTATGTTTCTTGTTGTATTTGTATCTGTATATGTCCACTGGAAGCCTCAGTACCAAAACAAATTCCTTGTGTGTGCAAGCACACTTGGCAATAAAGCTCTTTCTGATTCTGATTCTAAAACAGTAGCCAATAGGCTACTATAATGACGCTGGCTTGTAAACGTGAGCTACGCGATCTTTTGGCGTTTGAAAAAAATAAAACCCATGAAATTATATTCATATGACATGCTGAAATATATGCCAATGTACCTGGGATGAAGACATTTCACACGCAACGCTGGCAGTCTGCCCAAGACTTGAGAACTCGCGAGAACTCAAGACGGTATCGGCTTGTCAACAAATGCACGTGTATCCCCTGGTGTAACCATGACAGATTTTATGACCGTAGTAAAAGACAATACTGTTTCCCAACTGTAGGGGGACCCCGAGAGCAAAAACTACATAGTGCTGCTTTAACATTCATATTTTACATTTGAACATTAATAACTATACAGTTTCTCTAATGTTATTTCTGGACTGTATAACTGATGTGTTACATCCCTGTTCAATTTGACATGTTGTGTTTCTCTGTTTTTGGTCACTTTTTACCTGTGTGTGTTTGAACTGAACAATCCACTAATGATCTGATTGATGAGTGTTGAGTTCATTAGTGAAGACTGGTGATACTGGTTACTGAGAGCCTTTAAAAACCCCTGTTTGAGGCTCCAGTCAAAGAGAAAGAAAGATGTGTGAGATGAAGGAGTGAGCTTGACTATTGAGAGAGTTTGTGTTGAGAAGAGGGTTTGAAAACTTTTTTCCCTCTTCTGAGAGCCGAGATTGCTGGTGTTGTGAGTTTTTGAAGTTTACGCAGAGATGATAAATTTTTTCAAAAATTTTCAAAGCTTGGAACCTATTTCATGGTTTGTGTTCTCGAAACACCAGACACTGTTGTTGTGTGGATGAGTGGCCGGAGCGCATTAAGTGTTTTCTGTTAGAACGTTGTCGTGTTAGCGGCCCCTAAGTTAATAACTAATGATCTTTGCAACGGAAGTGAATCAATCAAAACTAACTTTAGCTGGACAATAAATTTATTCTAGAGCTGCTGTAAAGCTAAAACAATCTTTGTTACTTTAATTTCCTATTGTCACTGTAAAGCTGCTTTGAATCAGTTTATATTGTTGAAAAACTGTTATATAAATGAAGATGACTTGACTTGACTTGAATCTACTTTATTTCAGTAATTGCAACATTGCTTCAGTGTTACTTTAGGGCCATATGAAAGCAGTGTTTGTTTAACACTGGGGATTTTACTAAACATGTAACCAGCAACATGTGTTTTAGTTGATTAAATTATTTATTAAAATTAATTTAGAAAATTGTCTTGGCCTTTAACTACAAACACACACTAAGAAACGTAATATGCAACACATACACAAGTTTTGTTGTGGTCTTGCTGTGATTATGCCATAACCCAAAATACAACAATGCTGGTCCATCAGCACACCAGCGTTTAAAACATACATTATGCTGGTGATTTGTCAGCAGGGTAACCGGAGGGTTAAAAGGAAGGAAGGAACAATGTTCCTTTTTTTCTTTTCGATTTTTATGATCTCTCCTCTCTAACAACACCTCATCCATCAGGACGAACCACGGCCCAGTTACAGCAGTGGGTTTCCCATTAATTTGCCAGCTTTGTAATTTTTTATTTAAAAGTATATTTTCATGTTAACTATTGTGCAGTGGTGAAAAGAAAAAAAAATGACTTAAGTAAAAGTATTGCTACTAAAGAAATAATTTACCTTAAAAAAAACAACATAATAAATAAATAAGTAATCTACCTGAGTACAAGTAGAAGTAATGAAAAATAACATAACTCAAGTAAGAGTAAATAAGTTGTTTGCTGAAAAACTACTCAAGTTACTACGTTACAAAGTGGCAGCATGATGAAACTTAGTGTATTTACTAAAGTATAGAGAAAAAATTAGCCAAAATGTAAAAAAACTTTGGAAGATATCACTGAACATTTATTTAACCATAGCAAGTAAATTTCTTAAGTAAATCTCTGTTTTTTGTGTTCATGTAAAATTAGACAAATCTGATATTATTTTAATCTTGTTTGCGGCAGTCGTCCACGAGGGGCTGTCGCTTTTACTTTCGCTTTGTGTTTATTTATTTTCTGATTATTAAAATGCGTTGAATGTTCGCCGGTTCCGGCCTCCTTCTTCCCATAACAACATACTTTGCTACATTGATGCCGAAGCCCGGGAGTAAGGAGGGACACGCTGTGGGAGAGCCGTCGCTGCTGAGGGGGATCGCGGGGATGAGGAGGTCAGGCAGTGAAAGAGCGGTGACCGCCAGTGGCTGTCCGAGGAGGGAGAGATGGAGTGATTGAACAGCAGGTGGAGACGGAGAGATTGCTGCCGTGCTTCTGGGTCGAGGAGGGGTGGCTGCCGTCCGAGAGTATGGGTTATCATACTTGGCCTTCAGCTTTTACATTCACTTTTTTTCAAAAAGAGATAGAAAGAGGTCAAAAAGAGAAAAAGTTTTAAGTATCACTGAAATTAAATGGAAGAAAATCATTAAATCAAACCCTGAAGGTGTTCAATACTGTATGTCTGGATTGGGCTGAAGAGGATGGAGGTTGATAAATGGCAGTGGTCTTCAGCTGAACCTGCGCTCTATCTGAACTGTGAACCCTATCAACCTGGGGCCGGTTGCAATAGCTGGACGTAAAAAAGTTGGGTGTAAGATCTATGCTGGACTTAGTTATGTCCAGCTTTCCGATTAATATTTACACCTGTTGCACCATCAAAAAAATGATTCAAGGCCTTCTTAGAGGTGTCACATTTAAATCTAATTGGTTTTATTTAAATATATCTATTTAAGATCATATGTGTAAATATATTTAATTGGTTTAACTAAAAATGTATTAATAGCTCCACTCAAAAAAAAATATTCATTGGATGAACTCAATTAAGTTGTGGGCAGGATTTCCATCCAATAAATATATGTAGCCCCAACTCAAACTGAGTACATCCATTCAACAGAATGTAAATCAGTTAGCCTAACTCATTTGTAATAAATAGATGCAAAAGAATATAAACGAGAGAGGCTAGCTTATTTTTATCAAATACTTATTACTAACCAGAATGACTTTATTTCTGTCAGGCGTCTACAAAAGTTTTATTGAGAATTAACAGGGGTTCAACTCTATGTTTTCCATTTGAAGTCACCATAACAGTGATCAATGATTCCATTAGTTGTGCTCTTAACTCTTATTATATCTATTGTCTTTTTTGGCTGCTGTGACAGTGTGTTTGTTAAACACATTTGGAGCAGCAAAGAAAGCTAAAGTGAAATGAGATCAGCTGATGATGGTCAAGGGTTGATGGTTTTATAATCATCATGAAGCAGACTGATTCACTGAGGTATTTTAATCTAACAATTATGTTTTTTTCGCAACAAACCTTGTGTTACTGCAGCATGAGATCAAGCATTATTATAAAAATAAGTTTGAAGACTTAAACGAACATGAGCACAAAAAATCAGTTTCTGATGACACACACAGACATCAACAATCAGCGTATGAATCTCAACAATGGTGACAATCACAAATATTTAGATAAACAGATTAATTCAGAACATCACTGAAAAGCTACTAATTCACAACAAATACAACAGCAAAAAATAAAAGCAAATATTTAGAATCAAACAAAATTATAGGACAGTTCAGCTGCATAATTTATTCATGTTGCAATGCATGCTGGGAGTTTTGTACTATGGTGGTACCCAGCATGCATTGCAGCAAAGTACTTTTGATTGTCACCATTGTTGAGATTCATACGCTGATTGTTGATGTCTGTGTGTGTCATCATAAACAGACTTTTTTATGCTCATGTTCGTTAAAGTCTTCAAACTTAGTGTTATAATATTCCTTGATCTCATGCTGCAGTAACACAAGGTATGTGTTGTGAAAAAAACGTGACAACATAATGGTTAGATTATAAAAACCTCAGTAAATCATTCTGTTTCATAATGATTATAAAACCATCAACAGGTAACCATCATCAGCTGATCTCATTTCACTTTAGCTTACTTTGCTGCTCCAAATGTGTTTAACAAACACACTGTCACAGCAGCCTAAAAAGACAATAGATATAATAAGAGTTAAGAGCCCAACTAATGGAAACACTAATCACTATTATGGTAACTTTAAATGGAAAACATAGAGTTAAACCCTGTTAATTTTCAATAAAACTTTTGTAGACATCTGACAGAAATAAAGTCAGTCTGGTTAGTAATAAGTATTTGATAGAAATAAGTTAATCGAGTCACTCGTTTATATTCTTTTGCATCTATTTGATACAAATGAGTTAGGTTAACTAATTTACATTCTGTTGAATGGATGTACTCAGTTTGAGTTGGGGCTACATATATTTATTGGATGGAAATCCTGCCCACAACTTAATTGAGTTCATCCAATGAATATTTTTTTTGAGTGTAAAACTATGACTAGGCGCAGCTACACTTATTGTAGGTGATGCGCGTACACACTGACATGTTCTACCGCACTGACAGTTGAGACTCCATTCGCGTTACTATGGATACAACAAATTTGATGAAAATTCAACAAATAGATACAAAATGACTGCTGAGCCGGCAAAAAGAAAATTAAATTACCCAGATTGTGAAACAAGAAAAACATATTGAGCTATTCTGTAAGAATATGCATATTTTGGTATGCATGCATTGGCATAAAATCGCAGAGAAATTAGCACCTGCAGTGTTGGGGACAGAGCTCAGTTTCATGTCTGTTACGTGCTGCAACTGCGGTGATAACTCATTGATTAATTCTAACCCTGCTAAAGCGAAAACTTTAAATAAGTTATCTGCTTTCATATATATCTAGAGGATTGGTGCAGTCTATCATTGAAATAATTACTTTGTATGTTAATTTACTTCTATGTTGAGATACTTACCTAATGTGATGCCATTGTTGACTAAATGCGGTGGTGCATTTCTGGGCCATTTAAACAGGTCAGGTTTTTTCTAAGTGGAGTAGATTTTCGTTGATGGCGAGCCAACCTAAATGGACACTGGTAGAGAAAGAAGAAAATTCATCCTACTGGACCAAGAGAGTATCTTGATTTCATTTTTTATCCCTGCTCAAGGTAAAACTCTTCCTGCACAGAGATTATTTTCTTCCATACGGGACTGAGAACTAATGGAAGAAACTGATATCAGTGATTGACCAATTGGAAATTGAACCTATCATCGACGAGTGCGTGATATTACAAAATTGTGGTTGAGCCTGAACAAATTTGTCATTCGACTGTTGAGTACATGGTAAATGTATTTCTAGTCTGAAACTGACAGTGATTTGTTTTATTTCTCTTCCTTGTATAGATGTAATTTACTTTGAATTGTTTATTTATTTTATTTTATTGTGTTTACTTTTGAAAAGGGAAAGGCCTGTGCAGTTAAGCAAACATTTATAAAAATTCTATATACTTACCTTAATTGTGGTCTCCTGTCATCCCTCAGCAATTACCCTCCACCTCTGTAGTCGAACATAGTGATCTTCTGATTTCCTAATTAGTCCATAAAGTGGAGAACTAAATTATAAGTAATAAACCCGTTACATGTATGTATACATATATCTAACCTCTAGCTTAGCCCCGAGCGTAGAGGCTGATGGGCCTACAACCTTCCACCATTCTAAGCACAGAATGAGTTTCAACAGAATGACTCTCACAGTGAGAGGAAGCCAAGAGGAACTCCTTCCAGTCTCTGTTGTCCCGTTTCCACTGTAATGGCCTAACTAGGAACAAGCCTAACTACATTCTACCTCCTAATGCTAACTAGAGGAGGCTAAAAAATGCCAACAACTCTACCATAAAACTATGAAGCTATAGGGAACTGAGCTATATTCCTTGTTATACTTGTTGAAAGGCGTGCTTGCTAACAAAAAGCCGGAGCCGGACCATCAGACTATTTAATTTTTTTCATCAGTCCGGCCTTTTCTAGGCCCTGATGTTGCTTAAGGAGGGGAAGGAGGAAGAGGAGGGTAGTTGTAATAACCCTCTAAAGGGGAAGGAGGCAGAGATGCTCACAAGTCTCTGAGCTAGAGTCCAAGTCAAGTCTCAAGTCTCTGAGCTAGAGTCCAAGTCAAGTCTCAAGTCTCTGAGCTAGAGTCCAAGTCAAGTCTCAAGTCTCTTGTGGTTATAATAAGTGTTGCATCACATACAGTGACCCATCCAGGCTGCTTAGAACACTGCATAGCTATATATAAGGAATTCAAAGCATGTAATATGTTATTATGACTCCTTTATCTATTAGCATACAGTATCAGCTTTGATTTTGGTATATAATCAGTGTAAACAGGCTATTGCAACATGACAAAAACACCAAGAATGCATTACTTTTAAGTTAATATCTGTATTTTGCCTTTTAGCTTGAACATACAGTACAGTACAGACCAAAAATTGAGGTTCTGAAGAAAAAGGACTCCCTTGTCTGTCGCTGAATTATAATGAAAGGCCTTGGCTCCTATTGTGCTGGCTCTATGGGGCCATAAGACCAAATATAGAAAATGTTATACCTCACAGCACTAAAACTTACATACTCCTATTTAGTGCAAAACATCACAGTGTAGCTAAATGCAAAACACTACTGCAAACAAATGATGTGAAATATAGGCTACTATCCACAAAAAAATTATGATCACACTTCCTTATGATAGAGTTTGATTTTTGATTGTTCGGTCGACGGGGGTCTTACATGCTGTCTTACATGCGTTTCATGGGGCACACACGCACACTAGCACACACACGCAAGGTCTCTCGCTCTCTCCCTCTCTGCCATGTGCGCGAAACACGGTTTGGAGCGCAGTATGTGCAAGCTCTTGCTCGCTCGCTGTAGATTCCGGGAGATTTGAACTAATTTGCGGGCATCAGGGAGCCGCTATCAATATGCGGGAGACTCGGGATGTCTGCAAAGCTTACGATGAATGGCACAGCAGCAGCCGGTGCAGTCGACATGTTTGTTTGTTGTCCTCTCATGTGTGGCCGCGCGCAGCCAATACGTAGTTTGTGTTACGTAGGCAGGTTATACGTAACGGAGGGAGGGGAATAACAGCGAGCTCATCAGACGTTTGCTAAAAATAAACATTGTTCACGAGTCCCGCAGCTCGAGTCCGAGTCGAGTCTGAAGTCACCGTGTGTGCGACTTAAGTCGCACTCGAGTCCGAGTCTCAAACTCGAGTCCCCATCTCTGGAAGGAGGCGATGTTAGTTGCCTCTGCTGGTTCTAGGATGCTGGTCGCTTCTGAACTAGATTACTTCCCTGAGGTCCTGCTTCTTCTTCCTCGACTCGTGCTGTCTCTGTGACCTGCTACTAGACAGAGGAGGAGCACGACCGGTAACGCTGTCCCTCTGACCTCGTCTTCGGTCGTTGGGTCGAGACGGGCCAGGGCCCCCTGACTGTCAGGGTGCAGAACTTCACCTCACTGAACTTTCCAACCAACACCTCGACGGATGTGCTGAACAACTCAGAAGGCGAAACTAGAGCATTGAGAAGAAAGGCCTTCTCTTTATTTCCGATGCTCACCAAGTTCACCCATATATGTCTTTCCGTGGCCACCATAGCTGATTGATCTCACGACCGTGCCGGCGGTCTGCTTGGTGGCCCGGAGAGCCAGATCTGTGGTGCGGCGCCACTCAGCGACTGCGTCAGGGGAGAGACCCAGACCCTGGTCCAAGTCTCTCAGTAGATCAGCTTGGTATGCCTGGAGCAGTCCTATTGTGTGCAGTGCAGCCCCAGCCTGACCTGCCGCCGTGTATATCCTGCCATTTGAGCGTGATGCAGTCTTCAACGGTTTAGAGCTTTCAGTGTCGATGTCTCACCCAGCGAGAGATAGCTCAGAAACGTCTCTTCAATCGGAGGCATCGACCCATATCCGTTCTCGCGCATTCCCTCAATATTTGCATAGTTGGCATGCTGATACCGATGAATGAGGGCAAGTACGGGTTCTTCCATGCCTTCTCGATCTCAAAATGCAGACGGGTTTTAGCCAGAAAGAAACAGCTCGTCTAGCCTTCCACATGCTGTCTCTACTCTCCCGCTCCGCCATTGCCAACTGGAGCCTTGCAGAAGCACACTCCATTACCTTCACCAGCTCAATATACACGGGGCAGGGGGACTGGGAGGGTTCAGCCATTTCGGCAATCTTCACCCGTGTCAGCCTCCTCCTGCTCGTCCTGGCTAAGTGCACTGGCTGCCAGACCAGAATACACACGATCATACTCGATCTCAGTCTCCGAGCCGTGGGGTGCAGAGGACTGACGAGAGCAAAGTATTTTTAAACAAAAGATGCATAAGTTGTGAGTGTCACCAGGTGTCAGAAACCTCAGACACGGGTCAGCACACTTATTAATAAAGCCCTTGTCATAAAAATGACTGTCACGTTCCATTATCTCTCAGTTCTCAGCAAAACAGTCCCTGAAGACGAAGAAGAGGATGACGTTCTCGAGGCTCTGCTTTTATACTTTTATACTTTATACTTACGATCCACAGGCAAAGTGTTGGGAGAAACTGGGAGCAATGCCGCGACCTTACTCCGATCTCGCCGCATGTGCTTTACAGCTGCCTGTGCTGCTAAGAGCTGAAAGAGAGCAATGTCATTTTTATGAATATCTATTAGGTTATAGGAATGCTACTATTACTTCTATTACTCTCACTCTCTACTTTGGCTTGCTTAGTTTAGTTTAGTTTTGAAGGACACTTAATAATCAATAATATTATTGGTTTGTCAGTACTGACACTATTGGATGAGAACAAAATTAAGAAGCTGAATTCCTTCTCAAGTACATTCATAACACACACATGCATACTATACAGAATGGTTGAGAAGTATTTAGTTATTCATAAGTATCTACTCAGAGATTATGTGATTTCGGATGCAGCCACAGCCTCAATCCTTCCCAGTAGCTGTCGAATATGTACGTACGAATATGTCATACTATAATGCGGTGTAAAAAGGGCAATAAAGTGAGTACAAACATGGGTTTCAGTATAAAAGGACCTTTTTTAACCTAATCCGTTTCATGTCTAGTCATAGTCATTGCAGGCCTGAAGGTTTTCATATGCATGATGATCGGCGAACATCAGCCAAAACGGGGCTGTCGTGGCCTAATAATTAGAGAGTCAGACTGGTAACCTGAAGGTTGTGGGTTTGATTCTCAATACTGGCAGGAAATGACTGAGTCGCCCTTGAGAAAGGCTCCTAACCCCCAATCTCTCCTCGGGTGCCACAACAGAAATGGCTTGTGTGTGTGTGTTCACTACTCCTAATGTGTGTGCACTAACTTGGGTGGGTTAAATGATGGCCTTTTACTTTGCTTTTTTTTTTTTTAAAAAGAGAGAAAAAAGGTTAAAAAGAGAAAAAGGTTTAAGTAGCACTGAAATTAAATTCAAGAATGTTTTGTAATGCCAGTGAAGGAAAGTGTATCATGTTATAATGTTGACTGTGAGTTGGCATCATATCAAGAGTGAGTTATGTCACCTACGTAGTGAAATAATGTAGACGTTCTCTGTGCTGCTGATTTCCATTATTAGAGAATTGCGTGTTGCTGCTGTTGTCGTTTCGTCTCCTTTCTTTGCATATGTCCGTTGTTGGCCATTTAGGGTTGCCAACCGTTCCGTATAATATGGAATCGTCCCGTATTTGACACATAAAAGTATTGTTCCGTATTGAACTGATACGGAACTAGGGCTGGGCGATATGGCTGAAAACTGTATCACGATATCAGTGTTTCATATCGGTCGATATCGATAATTATTGATTTTTTAATGACCCATTTAAAATAAGGACCAGTTGAAAAATATATTACATTTAAACATTTTTATTTTAAACTTAACCTTCCTCTGATTATAATCCCAAGACAGAAATGTCAACACAACCATGGAAAACTCAAATAATTAAAATGTAAACATAAGTCTAAATTCACAATGAACACTTAACAATTATCTCTTAACATTTAAGGTGCAAAATGAAAGAAAATGTAAGAAATGCTTAATGAAGTATTGCAAAGTGTTAAATATAAACAGAGAAACCTGAGAATTTAGTGCAAGTTTAGTGCTAGGAAGTTCACTAGCTGGTCACCTTCTGGTGAATAAAGTGTTTTTTAAATATGTGCAGTGTTTTGTAAACATAAATAAAACTGAGGTACATCTGTAACATAAAAAACAAACCTGATACAGTACAGTAACATTGTTTGAAATATAAAACCTGCAGAAATATGAAAAAGTAACTCTTCAAGTTATTCTTTCTCTAATCATCATACTTGAAGTTGAACTATTCAAGTATATTTTCAGTCCAGGTTTTGTGCTAGGAACACCAGCTGGTTGACCTTCTCTGGGTCTAAAGCTGCCCTGGTGCATGTAACAATATTACTCCCAGTACTAAAAATTCTTTCTGAGGGGGTGCTGGTGGCTGGGATGCACAAGTACTTTTTCGCCAGCTGAGACAATCTGGGGAAGTTGTGTTCATGTAGCCTCCACCACTCGCGTAGCTATGGGTGGGCCTGGATGGGCCTGGGCCCCCCTACTTGTCAGTCAGGTCCATCCAGTCAGTGGCCACACAAGGTAGCCTAAGGAGGGAATTCTGTTGCCATTATTACAATACTTGACCTATAAAAATAAATCTTAACAGGGTTCCAGACTGCGACCATTTTTTAAAAATGTGCGAGTTAAAATTTTATGTGGTCGCATTTGTGCGAGTGCATGGTCATGTACTACTCAGTTAAATTCACGCATGTGCAACAGAACGCCGTTGTATCAGCAGCTGCTGCAGTCCGTAACTTATGTTCAAAATGAATGAGTACATCATGAATCCATTTTCCAAACCGTGTTTTTGACTGAATCACTACGGTACGCCTATAATAAGTGTTTATATTCTGACTATTTTATCCCGGGGTCGGCTCGGCTGCGGAGTTGCCCAGTGACTCGCCATAGACATTAACGGAGAGAAGTAGCTCCGGCTACAATATTCTTCCGCAAGACACTTGCAGTTTATTTATTAACGAACGTACACATCAAGCGCATTGCACACTGATGGTGAAACGCGCCAATTAGGAATTCAGGAATTAAGGCATATACAAATGAAAAGAACATACATGTTTTTTTAATAGTTTATTTTTTATTTTTTTTATTTATTTTTTATTTTTTAGAGTTTTTTGATTTGATAGTTAAAAGATTAAAACATTTTGCTAACATGAGGTCTTGTCACTGTCAGTCTTTTAACATCAGTGTAAAACTAGGGTATGCAGATTAAGACCACTATTCATCAGCATGCATTGATTAATCCCATGGCATGTAGCAACAAAAAAATAAAAATAAAAAATATATATTGGTGCGACCAAATCCTATGCTGGTTCTCAACTGAGAAAGTTGGTAGCACGAGTGCAACCAGTGGAAAAGTTAGTCTAGTCCCTGACACTACATTAAAGGTAATTTTCAAAAATCCATAATAGGGGCCCTTTAAACTGTGGTGTATTCAAGCAGGTGTAGTTGTGTTGGCCTATTTTGATCACAGATGTATTTTAGGCTGTGCCCACCCGATTTTCTCTGGGCCCACCTACATTTAGTGATGTTACGTCTGACACCGACGCTCCGAAGCTTGCTTCAAACTCGAACGGTCCTTGCAATGAACCACTGCTTCGGAGCTTGTATCATTACGTCACTAGTCACGTGAAAATGACGTCTGAAGCAAACACACTGCTTCACTCCTGTAGTGAACCACCTGATTGCTTTGACAGGCCAATCCAGTGTCGACAGGTTTGAAACCTGGCGGCTGTATTTCTTATAAAAGTGAAGCTGTTTTTGTTTACTCCTGCATCATCTGTTCCATGCGAGAGGATATTCTCTAAAGCTGGTGAAATTGTTTAAAAAAAAAAGAAATCGCCTTTTCTGTGGAGAAAATAATATTTCTGATTAAAAACCATACCATTTAATGAACACTTATAAGCCTTCTGTATGATGTAGCCTACCTAAAGCACACCCTCTGACACATTTTATTATTATTTTTAATTTGAGAACATATGAACATTGTTACATAAAAATATGCAGAAGACAGAAACTTCAAAAACTCTCTGCTATACAACTACAACCAGTTACACAAGCACATCCTTTTCAACATACAAAAATATCAGTCCCACAAGTTATAGAGGTATGCATCCCACAGCTAAACAAGATAAAGCTTTCACACACGATACTGCCCTGCTAAAAAAAAAACTATAGACACCATTACAGAAATTCTATTGGAATTAATGGTTTTCATGGGAATTTTATTGGTTATAATGGAAATTATAGTGGTGTCTGTGGGTCTCTACTGATTATGTGTTGGGTTCTATTGGTGGGGGCATTAAATCCTAATGGAATATATGCCAAACACACTACAAAAAGAATTCTGTAGTGGTTTAAAGTGGTGGTGTAGAGGTCCTGACTCACTGTGGTCATAAAAAATCCCAGGATGTCTTTCGAAAGATTAGGGGTGTAACCCCGGCATCCTGGCCAAATTTGCCCCTTGGCCTCTGTACATCATGGCCTCCTAATCATCCCCATATATACTGATTGGCTTCATCACTGTCTCCTCTCCACCAGTAAGCTGGTGTGTGGTGAGCGTTCTGGCGCAATATGGCTGCCGTCGCATCATCCAGGTGGAGCTGCACATTGGTGGTGGTTGAGGAGATTCCCCCCTTGTAAAGCGCTTTGAGTGTCCAGAAAAGCGCTATATAAATGTGATGAATTATATTATTATATTATTATTAAATGGTAAAAGCCAGTTTAATAGAAACCATTAGAATTTCTGTGATGGTTTCCAACTTTTTTTAAGCTGGTCTGATCTTCTGTCCTTGTCTAAAGAAATAATTACACACACACATCATGCTTAATGTTTTATTATCAATGTGAACACATGAAATTCATTAGTATCTGTAAAATTCACCTACATTAATGAGTTTCACAGCACTAACACTGTTTCAGCTTTGATCGCCTCGGTAAACACGTCATAAACGGGGCGTTAACATAAGCCTACTTGCATTTTATGGTTGTCAGCTTTGTTGCATTACATTTACTTCACCAGGAGATGGTGCTGCAATTTCTATCTGAATGAAGCTTCGAGTAATGAACCATTTTCGACACAATTGTATCGGAAAGCAATAATGCTTCGAAACGCTTCATTTGGCCATCACTACCTACATTGTGATTCCTGTCTACGCTAGTGGCCTCCGCTAGTCCAGAGGGTTAGACTCGCTGTCTGCATCAGGGCACATCAGGTACCTTTCCAGCTCACTCTCCACTTTTTGTTTTTCAGTGAGAGGCAAAGCATCATCTTCTTGGCACTGTTTTTTGAAAAAGCTCCCCAATGATTTGTGTTGCTTTTTCATGCCCAGTGGCAGAGGTGGTCCGCTGACAGCTCCTCCTTCTGTACCTTGGTCTGATCCTCCCTCAGAAGGCCCTGCCTGTGATTGGCCCTGGTCTTCATCCATGATCTCAGACACAGCTCTCATTTGAATGGCCCCCACCTTCTCTGGTCTGATGTATTGGCATTTAAACCTAGGGTCCACGAAGGTAGCCATATCAAGAAGATCATCTGTGTAAGGGTCAGCATATTTCTCGTCGAGATAGGTCATTATTTTTTGACCTTCTTAACCTTTATACATTCACTTCAAATTTGTTTGTCTACTGTTATTTAATTATAACAGTCAAATGAACAAAAAAAAGTGTGATCTGATAGTGTTGGTTATGTTCTGGCATAATCGTGCTGTAATCTGAAAATGAAACTTATTGAGATAGTTTGATTTAACTTGTTGGCAACAACTTTTTGATTCTACAGCATATATGAATATAGGTATATTTCTTATAATCCAAAATATTTAATAAACATTGTTCTGATCAAAACACTTTCAAATAAATTTATTTAGAAACACAGACATCAATAATCAGCCTATGAATCTCAACAGTGGTGACAATAATAAAGAATGTTGCAGTGGCTGTCACCAATCACAACTCATTAATGGCTCCCATCATGCATTGCGATATGAATAAATTATGATCTGAATTTTCTATGTAATTTACTTTTCCTTATTGAATATTCTGCTCATCACCATTGTTGAGATGCATAGACTGAATCTTGAAGATGGTGAGTGCCTATAAGAAAGTGTTTTTTTTTTTTTTTTTAGAAACAACTTTTAAGAAATCCTTTTTATTATAGCTAAAATTCTGGATATTTATTCAGAATCACAGCTATGCTGTAACCAACAACATTAATTTAAAAGTTCAAATGATGATTGTCATAATATAACTAACACCATCAGATCACTTTTGTTCTTTATTCATCTGGCAGTTATAACTCAGATACATCAGCCAAACAAAATCTAAAGTTAATAATATAAGGGTCAAGAGCCCAACTAAAGCAACCAATGATCGCCATAACGGTGGCTTACAATTTGAGTTTTTCTCCTTCAGTGATTCTGCTTGTTAACATCAGGTGTCTTCAATAATGCTCAATCATCACTCAATTAATCACTTAATTATCTCATTAACTTTAACACTCTTGAGTGTGGACTCATATACACTCCCATGAGTGTTAATTTAACACTGGAGTTTTTGCTGTGTACAAAGAGCCGTAGTTAACTGATAAGCTGAGCCATATCACATTAATTATTGCTGGCGATACGTCCGCGATATTGATGCGATATTGCTCAGCTTGTCAGTGAACTACGGCTCTTTGTAGAAAATGCCGCTCCATCTGAAAGCAGGTGAAGGTGATTTACTACTAATCAAGGAACCAGCTTTACTGACGAGATGCGCATAACAATATCGTGCGATATATCGCCCAGCCCTAGGTGGAGCACAGGCTTCACGTACGAGACCGTCACATATGACTCCCCAGAAAGTTCGTGGTATTACCAGTCTTGGCGGGGACGACGGTCTTGCATAACTTGCAGACGACATTGGTCTGACTACGGTCAGATTTATAATATCCAAAAAACTGCCATACTGGCGAGCTGACTTTTCCTCTTTTATTTACAATTTCCTCGCTCGCTGCGGCACTCATTTTCTGCTTATCAATCGCCGGTTACTGAAGAGGAATCCAGCAGCACGAGACAACGATATGGCGCAACCAAACATGACACTGTTACATGATTGGCTGTTAGCGTGTCACTCCCTACGTTGCTAGGTTACCAGAGAGTGAATGCCTTTGTTAATGCAACCAAACTTGCTTCGCAACCTGTGGTTTCTTCCGACGAAGAAAAAAAATATCGAACGTTTTATCGAACAAATTTTTTATTGATATCGATCACGTGTCTATCGCAATACATATCGTTATCGTGTTATCGCCCAGCCCTATACGGAACGCACTTTGTTCAATATTTTTGAGAATCAATTCAGTGCAAATCCATGACAGACACATAGCTTATAATATATGTCAGACAGACTATGAACGAAGACATTTGTAGGCTATGATAAGAAAAAAAACCCGACGGTGCGGTAGATAATAATTTCTCCCCCTGTTTGTCTATTATCAGCCGCGTAGCGTTTTTAACATCTGAACATCATCAGAGAATGCCCTTTTAATTGGTCGTTAGTGTGAGTCACGTATCGTAGCAACGATGACGACAAGTGACAACAGCGGGAAATGTAAAAATGACTAACGTTACCTCCGAGCAGCCGGCGAAAAGAAAGTTATTGGAAGTATAATTATATATAGATATTTGCACTACGCTTCCTTAAAATGTTGTCTAATTAAATTTAAAATATTATTTTTTGCACTGGAAAGAACATTCTAGAAGTCTATTGAATAAGTTTGCACAAGGCTACAGAAAACTGTTGTTTATTTTTCTTCAAATGCAGTCTAAGCCGATGAGTTCTGAATGTTATATGTTGTATTTGTTTAAGTAAAAAATAAAACGTATTATAAACTAAACAAATCCATGGTTCATTTTTGGCAAAATGATCATAATAGCCTTTATATATCTATGTGGTTCAGTCTTGTATATTGATTAGGCCTACTTTGCTATTCTATAAATATATAGGCCCAATAAGTTGTATTACAGTTTTTTTCGATTGCTAAACGACAGTGAGCACAACTGGAGCTACATGTGCAGAACTCGAACTACAGTCTGCACAGCAGCTGTTCATGTGGACCAAACTCTAGCTCGTTTTTCATTGCTTGAACAGAGTTTTCAAAACTCTACACACTTATCCCATGACTTTAACCACAACCTGCACAATACTGTGGATTTACAGCACTTTGTTCAAATGCTAACACACTGCTGTCAAAACTGTGAACCACACATTCAAAACAGAATAGATTTCAGCCTTGTGCCTTTCACACACTGACTGCAGTTTCAGCTGAGAGGATAAGCTGGTCTTGTTTGTTATTTGTTCGAATTACAGTATGTACTTTTAGTTTCTACCTTTTTTTTCTCATTACTGTAATTCCGTAAATTACTACAGAATATTGAAGCAAACTGCTAATTTTCATTTACCTTAAAGAATTGTTATGTTCTAAAAATTTAAATAAATCATGTGAAAGAATGTCACTCTTTTCTTTGAAGAAAATATTACTTTGTATGAAGTCACTGAAATTGTTCAAACTGTAAAGATGAAAAGTTTGTATTTTCTGTATTGGTGTTTGATACTAGTGTTTATACTCTCAGTGTGTTCTGAGTGACAGTGTGTGTTATCTCAGTGAGGGTTGTGTAGTGTTTGGCTGCACTGAGCCTGTTTTGAGCATGTGTTAAGAGTTGTGTTGCTTGAATGAGTTTTGCAGGTGATGTGAAGTGTTTAGCTCAGGTGACTGTTGCTGTGCAGACTGTAGTTAGAGTTTTGCACATATAGCTCCAGTTGTGCTCACTGTTGTTTAGCAATTGAACAAAACTGTATAATATGCTATAATGTATGATAACATACAATATACACCAGAAGTCATAATTTCAGGGGTTATTTTACAAAGTTTTCTTTCTTTCTTGTGTTTGGGATGCAGAAACATGTTACTGGTCACTGACAGTATCGATGGTGAAAGAACATGGAAAACAAATGATAAGAATAGAAAATGCAAATACTGAGGTGGATTTTTCCTGTGAATCCGCTATGGAACTGTATACAGATCCTTCACTCACATTCAAATGAACATGTTTCCAAAGAACTACAGCAACAATGACCAACACAGAGAAAAGTTAAAAAGGCTTTTTCTAGAGTAATAAATAAATTATGTTATGAGCTGAATGAGGGATAAGAGCAGATATAATAATCAAATAGTTTAAATCTGCAGACAGAAACATCAGACTCAGGACAGAAACACACGACCTCTAAAGTAAGAACATGTACATTCTTCAACACAATTAGACTTTCAGACGTTAATATTGTCTTATTGATCGTGAATCGTGTTATTGTCACCATTATGTTCAGCCTAGCTCTTTCATTATCATGGACAGTTCAGTTTTCCCGCTCCTCATCATTAGTTAATATGTGTCAGCTGTGTTCCATAGTTGCTGTGCAAGTATTCGACAAATCTTTTAAACCACAACAACAATTAAAACAAAAATGGACTAAAAATAATAATGAAATGCTAATAAACAAACAAACAAACTGTTTTGACAACAAACAAACAAACAAACAAACGAACAACCCCAAACAAATTTTTGGCTCATTTATCATTGTTTAAACAATTTTATCTATGAACTATAAAATATAATTCCAGCGATTAGGTAGATTGAAATAGTTTTAAGCATCAATGAAAAATGAACCATAAAACAAAAAACAAAATGCATGCAAAAGGATGTTCACCAACTCTACCAGTGCACATGCATATATGACGTCACCAAACACACCACCGCGCATGCGCGTAACAGAGTCCAGTACGTGTTAGGCCCTGTCCCAAATGGCACACTCCGGACTTGTGGACTTCCTCAGAGTCCACACTTCGGTGACGTCATGTAGTGCAGACCTATAGGGCCCTTAGCGCGAGTCCGCGAGGGCGCATTGAGAGATAAATGAGAGGTAGTTTTGGGACAGACTCGATCGTCATGCCGGAAACAGGAAGACGGTCTGATTGTTGTTATGGACAGGAGCTACAGGTTCGGGGAAATATGCTGCCTATTGTTGTTGTGTTTACATATGACTCAGTAAAGCCCTGACATTCTGTTCTATTTATTTAATGAATCATAATGCGATCGTATTATTCAGCTCGCTATTATTAGCCTGAATATGTTTGAAACATCAACCACTGGTCAATGATCATAATGTTTGTATAAACTTGTCATAAAAACCGTAATGATAATTACACTTAAATATTTTCTTCTCAGCCATGTTAACAATTGTCCGTGAGCGAAGCACGCGAGCACGCGCAATTTAAGTCCACGAGACCGAAAGTCAGCATGAAGTGCGCCATTTGGGACAGGGCCTTTGATCTAATCCAGCTGCGTCATCGTGCTGCAGGCTGCAGAGAGGACGGCCAGGCAGTTTTACTCCCCTGTTGTTCCTGATGCGTCCAGCAGGGGGAGAATGATATACATAAAATAACATAACATCATTAAATCGAAACTAATTTAGTGTTTTTTGTTGATTTAAATATAAACGTTACAGTGTAGACAGTGGAATGATCTGCACTACGGAAAATATCTGTAGATGTTCAGTTGGGCTTCACTCAGCCTACAGAAGACTATTTGATTTTGTGAATTGAAAAATTAATAATACACATTGTTGGATCAGATGGACAAACTATCTGATATATGACCTACTGTAGAATAGTTATATTCACAATGGTGTTTATATACAGGAGTCTGCGTGAAATATGTTATTGTGAATTTTACGAATTTATATAAATTGTTATTGTGAATGTTGTGAATTTTGTTGTGAATGTTGTGAATTTACGAATTTATATAAGTTGTGAATTTATATAAAGTTACATTTAGATATTATCCATATTTAGCCAATTAGACATACCGTGTAATCATATGGATCCTCGATGAAATATCTGCTGTAATATGCACTATTGGTCTAGCCTGGCAAGCCAGACCTACATCAAGATGTTAGGTCTGGAAAATCATAATTGGCATACCTCAATCCGAGGGGCGGGATAAATGATTGTCTTTCAAAATACCTCTGGACGCAATAGGATAGCGCTACAACCAACCAGAGCAACGATCGGTTGTGGATGAGTGAGTCCCATGCGGTTTCCCACCAGGGTATCCGGTCATCAAAACATTTTTTACACCTTTTTTAAGAATGACTTAAGTGACGTTCTCTTAACTCCAAGCAGTGTCATCTTCTTTGTTTTCAAGTAGCAGGGAATTCACGTGGAATCGTCACAACTCTGTCGTCATTATGTTAAGCCCGCCCACCAACTCTATAAACGATGTGATTGGCCTGAATAGAGTTTGGTTTTTCCAGCTCGAAAGCCAACGGAGAGTTGCTAGACTACCCTGGCTGCAAAATAATTTTTGCTGCCGCTAGGGCGTCTAGATTTCTAGGCTACTATTGGTCATCATACTGCTACAAAACATATGTCCTCTGTAGCATGTTATGAAGAAAAACACAATCCCTTTTCTAAAATTCCAAGGGCCATTTAGAAGAAAGAGACAATATTGTTGTTCACAAAAAAGTTATTTATTAACACCATTTATGAATTATGATGACTCCCGTAGATGACTCCCATATAGCTTGCCACTCTTCTTTAACAGTTTTTCTATCCTCCTGTCAAAGTGCCCCTGCTCACTAATAAAATAATAATAATAATAATTAAAAAGGACATCCATGAATTTGATCTTGTGTGTGTGTGTGTGTCTGTGTGTGTGTGTGTGTGTGTGTGTGTGTGTTGTGTGTGTGAGAGAGAGGTTACAGCACAAGCAGATCATCTACGGGACAAGCCGGATTCCATCATATCTTTATGTACACAATATTAATCTTTAACATTGAAATCCTTTTATTTTTAATATTTGGCTAGTTTGTGTTCTGCTGCGTGTCCCTGTGTGTTTAATAAGCAGAGAGTGTGTGTAATAAGCAGAATGTCTGTGTAATAAGCAGAGTGTGTGTGTAATAAGCAGAGTGTGTAATAAGCAGAGTGTGTGTGTAATAAGCAGAATGTCTGTGTAATAAGCAGTGTGTGTGTGTAATAAGCAGAATGTCTGTGTAATAAGCAGAGTGTGTGTGTAATAAGCAGAATGTCTGTGTAATAAGCAGAGTGTGTAATAAGCAGAGTGTGTGTGTAATAAGCAGAGTGTGTGTGTAATAAGCAGAATGTCTGTGTAATAAGCAGAGTGTGTAATAAGCAGAGTGTGTGTGTGTAATAAGCAGAGTGTGTGTGTAATAAGCAGAATGTCTGTGTAATAAGCAGAGTGTGTAATAAGCAGAGTGTGTGTGTAATAAGCAGAGTGTGTAATAAGTGTGTGAGAAAATGAGTCGCTGGTGGATTCGGGGTCGGAGGGTAACCTGATGGACTTTTCATTGGCTCACAAACTTCACATCCCCCTCACACCGCTGGAGCAGAGTATCACCATCCACGCACTTAATGGACAGGAACTTCCGGGCATCACTCACACCACTGGACTCGTCACACTTATCACCTCGGGTAACCACACTGAGAGGATCTCACTCTACCTCACCCAGTCACCTCACGCTCCTATTGTCCTGGGTCATCCGTGGTTGGTGAAACACGGACCCAGGATAGAGTGGGGCCAGAACTCTGTGTCGAGTTGGAGTAATCAATGTTATGCCTCATGTCTTTCGTCTGCTGTCCCGTCTGTTTCTCGTTCTGTGTTGCAGGAGGAGCCAGTGAATCTGTCTAACGTGCCACCGGAGTATCTCGACCTGAAGGAAGTGTTCAGTAAGTCCCGGGCTGCTTCTCTTCCTCCGCATCGTCCCTATGACTGTGCTATAGACTTACTGCCAGGTACGTCTCCGCCTAACCACAAGTTATATTCGCTTTCTGCTCCAGAAAGGGAGGCTATGGAGAAATATATTTCTGATTCTCTAGCAACTGAGTTCATCCGGCCTTCCTCTTCTCCAGCGGGGGCGGGGTTCTTTTTTGTGGGGAAGAAAGACGGTTTCCAGCGACCTTGTATTGATTACCGGGGGTTGAACAGCATCACGGTAAAGAATACTTATCCTTTGCCGTTGATGTCTTCAGCCTTCGAGAGGTTGCAGGGAGCGTCAATCTTCACAAAATTGGATTTACATAATGCATATAATTTGGTTAGTATCAGGAAGGGGGATGAGTGGAAGACCGCATTCAACACCCCCAGGGGGCACTTTGAATATTTGGTTATGCCGTTCGGGCTTTCCAACTCCCCAGCGGTCTTCCGGGCACTCGTTAATGATGTTTTGAGAGATATGGTTGATCAGTTCATATATGTTTACCTGGATGACATATTGATTTTTTCTTCGTCTCTCCAGGAACATGTGCAACACGTCAGACGAGTGCTTCAGAGGTTGCTAGAGAATGGGCTTTTTGTCAAGGCGGGATCCTGAGAAGGTTAGGGCTGTGGTGGAGTGGCCAAGCCCAGATTCCCGTAAGGCCCTACAGAGGTTTCTGGGGTTCGCCAACTTCTTTTTTTTTTTTTTTTTTTTTTCTCCCCACCTCCACCCCCCCTCTTCGGAGGACAATTTTATTTATTTTATTTTATTAAACTGTAATATCTGAATGAGTTTGAAGTCAGAATGAGTTTGAGTCTTGAAGTGGTATTTTAGTGAGTTGCACCAAACGTTCGGAACCAAGACGGGAAGGAGACCTGTACCTTGACTGCTTTGGCTTAGAAATGACCTAGGATCGGGATTGCCTAGACATAGACTGGTAACAAGCTTGTGCTAACTGTAGACCACGTAGATAGTCCACCGACTGATAACGGGATTGTGCTGACTGCAGACTGCTGGGCCGGAACACAGACTGGTAGCTGAATTATGCTGACTGCAGACTGCTAGAGTGGTCCACAGGCTGGTTACGGACTTGTGTTAGTTGCAGATTGATAGGCCGGGACACAGACTGGTAACGAGTTTGTGTTGACTGCAGGCCGCTGGGCTGGTCCACAGACTGGTAACGGGAATGTGCTGACTGCAGACTGCTGGGCTGGGACACAGACTGAGAGCTGGTTTATGCTGACTGCAGGCCACTAGGCTGGCCCACAGACTAGTAACAGGCTTATACTAAATGCAAACCACTAAGGTCTGATCCACAAACTGTAAGCTGGCTTAAACTGGTTGTTAAATGCCAAACTGGTCCACAGCTTGTAAGCTGGCTTGGGCTATTTGTTGGGTGCTAGACTGGACCACAGATTATGAGCTGACTTGAGCTGGTTGTTGGATACTAGACTGGTCTACCAATTGTGAGCTAGCATGGGCTGGTTGTTAAATGCCAGACTGGTCCACAGACCGTGAACTGACTTGGGCTGGTTGTTGGATGCCAGACTAGTCCACAGTTTGTGAACTGACTTGGGCTGGTTGTTGAATGCCAGACTGGTCCACAGATCGTGAGCTGATTTGGGCTGGTTGTTAGATGCCAGACTGGTCCACAGATTGTGAGCTCGCTTGGGTTGGTTATTGAATGCCAGACTGGTCCACAGATCGTAAGCTGACTTTGGCTGGTTGTTAGATGCTAGACTGGTCCACAGATTGTGAGCTCACTTGGGTTGGTTATTGAATGCCAGACTGGTCCACAGATCGTAAGCTGACTTGGGCTGGTTGTTAGATGCCAGACTGGTCCACAGATTGTGAGCTCGCTTGGGTTGGTTGTTGGATGCCGGATTGGTCCACAGATTGTAAGCTGACTTGGGCTAGTTGTTGGATGCCAAACTAGTCCACAGATTGTGAGCTGGCTTAGGCTGGTTGTTGGATGCCAGACTGATCCACATACTGTGAGCTGGCTTGAGCTGGTTGTTGAATGCCAGACTGGTCCACAGGTTGCAAGCTGGCTTGGGCTGGTTGTTGGGTGCCAGACTGGTCCGCAAGCTGTGAGCTGACTTTGGCTGGCTGTTGGATGTCAGGCTGGTCCACAGATTGTGAGCTGATTTGGGCTGGTTGTTGGATGCCAGACTGGTCCACAGACTATGAGCTGACTTGGGCTGGTTATTGGATACCAGACTGGTCTACAGGTTATGAGCTGACTTGGGCTGGTTATTGGATGCCAGACTAGTCCACAGACTATGAGCTGGCTTGAAATGGTTGTCTGATGCTAGACTGGTCCACAGGCTATGAGCTGACTTAGGCTGGTTATTAGATGCCAGACTGGTATACCGATTGTGAGCTGTCATAGGCTGGTTGTTGAATGCCAGACTGGTCCACAGACGGTGAGCTGACTTAGGTTGGTTGTTGAATGCCAGACTGGTCCACAGATTGTAAGCCGACTTGGGCTGGTTGTTGGATGTCGGATTGGTCCACAGATTATGAGCTAACTTATGCTAGTTGTTGGCTGCCAGACTAATCCACAGATTATGAGCTGACTTGAGCTGGTTGTTGGATACTAGACTGGTCTACCAATTGTGAGCTAGCATGGGCTGGTTGTTAAATGCCAGACTGGTCCACAGACCGTGAACTGACTTGGGCTGGTTGTTGGATGCCAGACTAGTCCACAGCTTGTGAACTGACTTGGGCTGGTTGTTGAATGCCAGACTGGTCAACAGATCGTGAGCTGACTTGGGCTGGTTGTTAGATGCCAGACTGGTCCACAGATTGTGAGCTCGCTTGGGTTGGTTATTGAATGCCAGACTGGTCCACAGATCGTAAGCTGACTTTGGCTGGTTGTTAGATGCTAGACTGGTCCACAGATTGTGAGCTCGCTTGGGTTGGTTATTGAATGCCAGACTGGTCCACAGATCGTAAGCTGACTTGGGCTGGTTGTTAGATGCCAGACTGGTCCACAGATTGTGAGCTCGCTTGGGTTGGTTGTTGGATGCCGGATTGGTCCACAGATTGTAAGCTGACTTAGGCTAGTTGTTGGATGCCAAACTAGTCCACAGATTGTGAGCTGGCTTAGGCTGGTTGTTGGATGCCAGACTGATCCACATACTGTGAGCTGGCTTGAGCTGGTTGTTGAATGCCAGACTGGTCCACAGGTTGCAAGCTGGCTTGGGCTGGTTGTTGGGTGCCAGACTGGTCCGCAAGCTGTGAGCTGACTTTGGCTGGCTGTTGGATGTCAGGCTGGTCCACAGATTGTGAGCTGATTTGGGCTGGTTGTTGGATGCCAGACTGGTCCACAGACTATGAGCTGACTTGGGCTGGTTATTGGATACCAGACTGGTCTACAGGTTATGAGCTGACTTGGGCTGGTTGTTGGATGCCAGACTAGTCCACAGACTATGAGCTGGCTTGAAATGGTTGTCTGATGCTAGACTGGTCCACAGGCTATGAGCTGACTTGGGCTGGTTATTAGATGCCAGACTGGTATACCGATTGTGAACTGTCATAGGCTGGTTGTTGAATGCCAGACTGGTCCACAGACGGTGAGCTGACTTAAGTTGGTTGTTGAATACCAGACTGGTCCACAGATTGTAAGCCGACTTGGGCTGGTTGTTGGATGTCGGATTGGTCCACAGATTATGAGCTAACTTATGCTAGTTGTTGGCTGCCAGACCAATCCACAGATTGTGAGCTGGCTTAGCCTGGTTGTTGGATGCCCGACTGGTCCACAGACTGTGAGCTGATTTGGGCTGGTTGTTGAATGCCAGACAGGTCCACAGGTTGAGTGCCGACTTGGGCTGGTTGTTGGATGCCAGGCTGGTCCACAGATTGTAAGCTGATTTGAACTAATTTTTGGATGCCAGACTGGTCCACAGACTGTGAACTGACTTGGGCTGGTTGTTGGATGCCAGACTGGTCTACAGATGATTTTTGGATGCCAGACTGGCCCACAGATTGTGAGCTGGCTTAGGCTGGATGTTGAATGTGGGACTGGTCCACAGACTGTGAGCTAGCTTAGGCTAGTTGTTGAATGCCAGATTGGTCCACAGACTGTGAGCTGGCTTGGGCTGGTTGTTGGATACCAGACTGGTCCACAGATTATGAGCTGGCTTAGACTGGTTGTTGGATGCCAGACTGGTCCACAGACTGTGAACCGGCTTAGGTGGGTTGTTGATTTCCGGATTGTAAGCTGGCTTAGGCTAGTTGTTGGATGCCAGACTTTTCCACAAACTGTGGGCTGGCAAGGGGATAGTTTTCTTTGCCACAAATAATGTGGTGGTGGTCATGTGTGCTTTGCAGACTGGCAACTAGATTGGGCTGACTGCATGCCGCTAAGCTGGGACACAGACAGGTAACAGGATTATGCTGAACTGCAGGCGGCTGAACTGGGACCCAGACTGAGAGCTAGCTTGTCTTGAGTGTAGGCCACTGGACTGGTCCACGGCCTGGTAACAGACTTGTGCTAACTGCAGACTGCTGGGCAGAGGCACAGACTGGTCGCGAGCTTATGCTAACTGCAGACTGCTAGGCAGGAGCACAGACTGGTTACGGGCTTGCGCTGATCGTACCGCAGATCCCCATATCCCCCAGTAAGGCAGAACACATATCCCTTCCCTTCCACTAAGTGACGTAATTAATCAGCGGGGCCCAGAGAGAATCGAACTCAGCCGATCGAAGTTTGTTAAAAGCAAGCATGGACTCAAGACTGATATGATCCGACAGGAGGTTTCTATACTGGTTAATACTAAGATTATTTTTAGTTTTCCAATTCAAAAGGATAGTTTTCTTTGCAACAGATAGTGTGGTGAGGACCATGTGTGCTTTATCAATCTCCATATTAATATCATTTAAATCCCCTAATATACATAGTTTTGGGCAAATAGGTATATTACACTTAAGCCATATTGATAAGTCCTCACAGACCTTAGTCCAGAATCTTTGGACTGGTGTACAAAGCCACAAGGCATGCATGTAATCGTCTGCAGTATTACTTGAGCACTGCGTGCAAATATTTGCTTGATTAAAGCCCATCTTGAACATCATTTGTCCTGTATAATAAGTTCTATGGAGAATTTTGTATTGTATGAGTTGTAGATTTAAGCTGTCAGTCATATTAAAGTTGTTTAATATTATTTCTGACCAGAACCGATTGGTGGGATTCAGTGATAGATCCGATTCCCATTTTGCAATTGGTAATGAGATTGTATCATCTATTTTGGAAATGACTCTATATATTTTCGATAGTAGCCTTGGAGTACCAAGGCTCCTGAATTCTGTAACACTTGGTGGGAGTTCCAGGTTTGTTTGCTTAAGAGGGAATTTTTTACTTATTACTGATTTGAGTTGTTGATATTCTAGATATCTGTTATTACTTATCCCATACTGTGAAGTGATTGTTTGAAATGGTAAAAAGTTACAGTTATCGATTAAATGCTCTAAATGTTTAATTCCTTTGTTTTTCCATTGGATAAAATTAATCATATTTTTGTT
The DNA here is from genome assembly GCA_030770095.1 of Gila robusta. Taxonomy (NCBI): domain Eukaryota; kingdom Metazoa; phylum Chordata; class Actinopteri; order Cypriniformes; family Leuciscidae; genus Gila; species Gila robusta. The sequence continues at coordinate 78,825 of JAVALU010001685.1, forward strand.
TAGTGTAATATCAGGATTATTCCATATAGGGGTGAGCCTACATGGGATCATTGAAGAGTCTGTTTTTTTAAGAAATTCCCACCAGGCTGTCAAACAAATGCTGATGTTAATGCTCTTAAAGCACTTATGAGACTTAATATTTGAGCTAAAATACAGTAAATTAGAGATTTCCAGGTTGTCGCATAGTGCTTGCTCTATATCCATCCATGTTTCATCTAATGCACTAGGTTTGAGCCATTTAGAAATATACTGTAACTTATTTGCTAAAAAATAATGATGGAAGTTAGGTAAGTCTAGTCCACCCCTGTCTTTAGTTTTCTGTAGAGTTTTCAAGCTAATTCGAGAAGATTTATTTTTCCAGAGAAATTGAGAAATATGTGATTCTAGTGATCTAAACCACGTATAGGGAGGTTTCGTAGGAACCATAGAAAACAAGTAATTGATTTTAGGCAAGATCATCATTTTTATGGTGGCAACTCTACCCATGAGTGAGATGGGTAAAGATTTCCACCGAGCAAGATCGTCTTCTATGGTCTTCAGTAATTGAGTGTGATTTAACTTAAATAAATCTGACAATCTGGAAGAGATGTTTATGCCAAGATATCTTATATTACCTGATTGTAATGTTATACTAGATGGCCCTTGAAACCTACAGTTAATCGGTAGGACTGTGCTCTTTGACCAGTTAATAGAATAATCAGACAAAGATGAGAACTTATTAATTAATGAGATTGTTTCAGAGAAAGATGTACGTGAGTTCTGAAGGAATAGTAAAACGTCGTCGGCATAGAGGCTTATCTTATGTTCATTTTTTAAGGACCAAACACCTTTAATATACTGATTTTGCCTGATTGCCATTGCTAAAGGTTCTATAAAGATGGCAAAAAGCGATGGGGAAAGAGGGCATCCCTGCCTAGTACCTCTTTGCAGATTGAAGCTAGGAGACGTTTGATCATTTGTCCTAACTCTTGCATTAGGAGATTTATATAAGATCTTAATCCAGTTAATAAAGGTTGATCCAAAGCCGAATTTACTTAAAGTAGCTAATAGAAATTTCCAATTAACTCTGTCAAAGGCTTTTTCCGCATCCAGAGATACTATAATTGTTTCTAAATTATTAATGTTGGAATAATCTATTAAATTAATAAATCTACGCATATTTGTAGAAGAATGTCTACCTTTTATAAAACCCGTTTGGTCAGGGTGAATTATAAAAGGAGTTATTTTCTCTAACCTTCCTGCTAAGGTTTTGCAGATTATTTTAAGGTCAACGTTTATCAATGATATGGGGCGATAGCTAGATGGTAATGTGGGATCTTTGCCTGTTTTTAACAGTACGATAATATTTGCAGAGTTCATGGTTGATGTTAAGTGGTTTTCTTCTTTAATTTGTATGACCATTTTGAAAAAAGTTGGTGCCAGAATTGTCCAAAATTCTTTATAAAATTCTATTGGGAAGCCATCTGGTCCGGGAGCTTTATTGCAAGACATATGTTTAAGGGCTTCATGTAGCTCTGCCACTGTAAGGGGAGAATCTAAGGCCATGACTTGTTCTTCATTTAATTTTGAAAGGTTTATGTTGTCCAAGAATTTCTGGATGTCGCTGTCTGATGGATCTAATTGGGATGAATATAGAGTTCTATAGAAGTTTCTAAAAGTGTCATTTATTGCATTGGGCTCATGTACGATATTACCTGCTGAGTCTTTAACTGAATTAATTGTTGATTTTTCTTTGTTAGTTTTTAATTGGTTAGCTAAAAATTTTCCAGATTTATTACTATGTTCGAACTGCTCCAAGCGTAACCGTTGTACCATAAACTGTGTTTTCTTATTGATTATTTCATTTAATTCAAGTTTAGCTTTCCTTATTTGCTTAAGCGTCTGTTCTTCCGGTGATGTATTGTAGATGTCCTCTAATGATTTAATTCTTAATTCTAATTCTGACATATTTGCATTTTCCTTCTTTTTTTTATATGATGCAAAAGAAATTATTTTTCCTCTCATCACTGCCTTCCCTGCTTCCCATAGGATACCTGCTGATATTCCTGGTGTGTCATTGTTTTCTAAATAGTTGGACCATTCTCTTTTGAAATAACTGATAAAATCAGGGTCTCTAAGCAATGCCAAATTGAATCTCCAGTTCCTAGAGGGTAAGGTAATTAATTTATTCCTCAGGTTGAAGGAAACTGGGGCATGATCACTCACGGTGATGGGGTGAATTTGAATATCAGATAACTCACTCACTAAAGAGTTGCTAACTAGGAAGTAATCTAATCTAGAGTATGAATGATGAACTGAAGAAAAAAAAGTGTATTCTTTAAGATTGGGGTGGTACGAACGCCAAACATCACATAGACCCAGGTCCTTCATGTATTGTTTAACTGTATTAACAGATTGCCAATTTCTATAGTTACCTGCATTACTAAGCCTGTCAGCTGTGGGGTCCATTACCATGTTGAAGTCCCCTCCAATAATCAATGCACTGTCTGTATGTTCAGACAGTGAGGTGAAGAAAGAATGAAAAAAGGAAGGGTCATCAACATTTGGGCCATATAAATTGGCTAAGCACAGTTTCATATTCTGAACTGATAAATTAACTACTATAAATCTCCCTTCAGGATCCGTATCTATGTTGAATACTGTGAATTTGACCTTTCTATTAATCAAAATAGCAACACCTCTCTGTTTAGAATTATAACTGGAAGAAAAAATATGCGGAAACTGTGCTGTAGAGAGGATATCAACTGACGTATTTAACATATGAGTCTCCTGTAAGAACACAACATCAGCATTTAAGTCTTTTAATTGATTATGAATTTTTAGCCTCTTCTCTCTGGTCCCGGCTCCGTGTACATTCCACGTGATAAATCTGAATGTGTTCATACTCATAGTGATGGTGTGTGTTGAATGCTATCTACAAATGTATGTGTGTGTATGTGTATGTGTGTGTGTATGTGTGTGTGTATGTGTGTGTGTGTGTGTAAACGAGTACATGGTGTGTGTAATTGTGTATGTATCTTTACATTTACGTGACTAATATGTCTGTGTGTATGGATCTTATACAGATACCAGTATGTTTCTATGTGTATATTGTTTGTGTTAATGAAGTGTCCTGGGGAGTGAGAGCGGGGAATAGTGTGCAGAAATAAAAAGAAAATAGTGCAAGAAAAGAAAATAGAAAAAGAAAAAAAAATAGAAAAAAAGAATTTAAATACAGAAACCATTAAAAAATGGTTGTTGACAGACTAGAGACTGGCAGTATTATAGTGAATAAATATCACCATCAATTAGCAGATATTATGTATTAAAACCAGTGAGTTAGATTAACATATCTCTCTCATGTAAACTAAATGAAGAAAGAGAATACATATCTGATTTCAGTAAAGCCAAGGGGTAGTGTTCTGGTCTCGATGTAGGTGCCCATTTACATACAGTTTGTCCACCGAGATGACAGCGCGGGCTCCTTCCTCCAGGAATCTCCTCCTGATGGGGAACAAGATCTTACGACGCTCCAGAATTTCTTTTGGGAACTGATCATTCATACTGTAGTCAGTTCCCCGGAGCTGTCTACCGCAGCGCTTCACCTCTTCTTTTTCTTTATGAAGCACAAATTTAACAACTATGGGACGCGGTCTTTGCCCTGCTGATCTTTTTGCGCCTAGACGATGTACGCGATCAAACTGGATAGCCTTAGCCTTAACTTCTGGAAGTTTCAGTTGTGTTTGCAGAAAGTTTTTAACAGTTACCTCAGCATCTTCCTCGGGTTGCTCTGGCAAACCGGCGAGGACCAGATTATCCCTCATGCTCCTACCCTGCACATCTAGAACTGTTTCTTTCATTTTCTTATTCTCTACCGAGAGTCGTGTTACTTCTTCGTTTAGATATTTCACAGACTCCCGGAAGGTGCTATTCTCCGCGGCCAGAGCTTCTACCTGCTTTTGGCTATATTCCAGGGATTCACGTAGTGCCTGGATTTCCCGGTAAAGGGCCTCCAGCAGACCCAACCGCGCATCAAAGCTGGATAGTTTCCCTTCTATGGAGAGCAATATATCCGCCGTGTCGCTCCCGGTTGGTGATGTCGGAGAGGATTCCCCGGGGGAGTCTTTCCGACTCCTCTTGGATTTACCCATAACGACCCACTGGTAGCTCTCGTCAATAAAGCTCGTCAAGCTGGCTAAATCCTCCTCCCTATGATCCAGGATTGCCGAGTTTAATGTTTTAAATTACTTACTTGACTTGATATATTATTATTTTTATCCTTTCGTTGATTCGTTGATTAAGCATTCGTTGGTTCGCCAACTTCTACCGGCGTTTTATTCGCAACTTCAGCCAACTTCAGCCTCTGACTGCCTTGACCTCCCCAGAACGGTGTTCAGGTGGTCAGACACAGCTGATGCTATGTTTGCCAAACTTAAGGGCCGCTTCGTTTCAGCCCCCATCCTCATTGCCCCTGATCCTTCACGTCAGTTCGTGGTGGAGGTCGATGCGTCAGAGGTGGGGGTAGGAGCAGTGCTGTCCCAACGTTCTCCCACAGAAAACAAGATGCATCCCTGCGCATTTTTTGTCCCGTCGTTTATCGCCTGCCAAACGTAACTACGACATTGGTAACAGAGAGTTGTTGGGAGTCAAGTTAGCATTGGAAGAATGGCGTCATTGGCTAGAGGGGTCGGGGGTAACTTTTATCGTCTGGACCGATCACACATATTGTTTGTCACCTTGTCTTGTCTTTGTCAGATGGTTGTGGAGGTTCTCCGGTTTTGCTCACCGTAATTTCTCCTCGCTCCAGTTCCTGTTCCTGTTCCTGTACTCTGGAATATATGTAGAAGAATCTCAGTCAAATTATGACACTAAACATTTGAAGTTACTTCCTGCTTCAAGCCACTGGACTTTAATGCTATCATTCACAATGGATGTACAGCAGATATCTATGAATTATTAATTGTCTTTAATAAACTACAGTGTTATTTATGTAAAATACCATTACAAACACATTGTAATGTGCTTTATTTATGCTAAATGAAATGACTTTCATTAGTCCACTGATATGACTGGATCCTTCATCTAATGTGAGTGTTTGTTTTCTGCACACAAAGAGATTATGATCATCACACTCAGCTATGATCTGATTCTTATAAATCACATAACATATTGGAAAAGAAACTAACATGCAGCAGCCCATAAAATGAGTTCCTCTTTACGCTGAACAGATCCTGCATCGTGATTACTGATGAATCTTTGATTATACTGTTAGTGTACTGTCAAGCTGATCAGCAAAACCTGTTTACTCCACTTCAAACATTAAACATTGCTCTCATTCTGGAGGTGAAATAACCGAAATGCAGAGACAGACTCATTATAACCTGCACTTAAACATACAGTGAACAGTTCTGATAGTTTAACATCCATGTTATGAATAAAATCCATCTTTTTGAATAAAATTATTTAATTTTATTCAAGGCATAAAATTTCATCCTAGTATGGTGTGTTGCATAAAATAAAATGATTTCAAGCACAGTTTTGACATTATACACTGTAAAAAACAATAGGTATAAAAAGACAGTGAACTGCATGACAGCACAGCGTTTACCATTAATGGATAAAGCAGGGGGTGCACGTCTTTCATAGGCCTACATGATTGAACATGTGTTCATTGTTTGTGTAGGAAGGAGTATGTAATTTAAAAAAAAAACTGTGCAGTTTCACAAAGCTTTTATTATAATGCACAGAAGGAAAACAACATTAGCCTGTATCTCACAATGTCACTGAAATGATTGTTTTGGTAAATGAAGCTGGTCTTTAAGGTAACACATGAACGACCCCACAACGTTTAACAAAATGAATTGGTTGATTATCCAAAGCAGGAGGGTCAGGTCTTCAGGTAGATGGATATCATTGGTTAGTTTGCACCAACCCTGGATTTTAGGCACTATGAAAGTGGCTCGGCTTTTAGAGTTTATCACGATAGTCATGGTACCAACAAACCTGATTGTATTGGTTTGGTTTTATCAACTTGAAACTAATCCTGTAACCTGAGTTTGTTCAACTACCATCATGGTATGGCCCCTGATTTACTGATCTAATCCAGTGATTAATAAATTATCAAACGTGTGTTATATTGTGACACTGTGAAACTACAACAATCAGCTATTATGAAGAATTTTTAAACTCTTCGTTCATCGTAAAATTAATAACACATCACTCAATTAATCAAAGATTAGACTCTGGATGAAATTATTGAATCAGGTCACAATACAGAGCTATTTATGTCATAAACAAACAATCCATGATACAAGTGCATCTATCCATCATAAAAGTGTCACCGGGTGAGACAAAGAGGAACCTTAAAACCGGGATTTGTTGCACGGGGGAGCGACTTCCGGTGTAACACCGGGCCAGTTCCTGTGGCATGTCATGGCCGTCAGTGTTGACGAGCGCCAGCTGTGGATACTAATCAGGCCGGTATCAGTGAACATATGCGGGAAGAGGCATATATAAGGAGAAGTTTGAAGACATAGGTAGTTGGTTCTTGGGGCTGGTTGTTGATTCTTGGGGGGTGGGGGAGTCTTCTTGGTGCTTGGGGTTTCCATGTTGGGTTCCCTTGGTGCTTTTGTCAGCAGACAGCAGAAAGCAGCAACCGCAGTGCATACAAGTGTGGGGATGTTTACACATTGAAGACGGATGAGTGCCTGACATATGGAACTGAGAGAACAGAGTGGTTAAGGGCAGCGCTGAAGATCCATGCTGTTACCAAGGAGAGAAGTTAAGTACACTTTTTGCATCAACATACAAAAGGGGATGTTATGAAGATTTACCAAGAAGCATTCTGAATACTGATTTGCACTGGCTGGCAGCGTGTGTTGTCTCTCTTGTTGCGAGTCTTAGAGACCAAGGAAGGAGCTGGGCTTTATAGGATTGCTCTTGAAACCTGATACCCCTGTGTAGAAAGCCATCGGTGGATTGTCTGACCCTGCAAAGATGGAGTGAAGGCCTGTTATTCACGAGAGGTGATGTGGCATTGCAGTGTCTGAAAGTGTGAAGTGAGCACGTGTAAAGAGTTATACTATTGTTGCATGCACGAGTGTGGGAGACCAAATCATTACCATCATTCTATGATCTTTGTTTGGGAAGCCGAACCAGTGGGGAATCAATCTAATCTGATCCGTTGATTGTAAAGTTGTGTCCAGGTTCCAACCACCTGATGTGATATTGGAGGAAGGAGAAGTTTAGCTCTGTGTTGTTGGGAAGAGCTGCATTCTGCTGTTGCTGTTCTGTGGGAAGAGAAGACTCAGTTATTAACTGCTGGATTCTGTACTCACCATTGCTGTTCTGTGAACAGAGAGATTCTGCTGTCCGCCGTTGCATTCTGCTATTGCCGTCCTGTGGTAAGAGAAGACTCAGTTATTAACTGCTGGATTCTGTACTCACCATTGCTGTTCTGTGAACAGAGGGATTCTGCTGTCTGCCGTTGCATTCTGCTATTGCCGTCCTGTGGTAAGAGAAGACTCAGTTATTAACTGCTGGATTCTGTACTCACCATTGCTGTTCTGTGAACAGAGGGATTCTGCTGTCCGCCGCTGCATCCTGCCGCTCTACGAGCTGAGGAGAAGACTCAGTTATTAACTGCTGGATTCTGTACTCACCATTGCTGTCCTGTGAACCGAAAGATTCTGCTGTCCGCCGCTGCATCCTGCCGCTCTACGAGCGGAGAGATCCTGTGAACCATTACTTCGAAGGAGAGTCTGCTTACTGCTGTGTCTGATCTGTTGCTGCTCTATGAGCTGAGAGATCCTGTGAACCATTACTTCGAAGGAGAGTCTGCTGACTGCTGTGTCTGATCTGCTGCCGCTCTATGAGCTGAGAGATCCTGTGAACCATTACTTCGAAGGAGAGTCTGCTGACTGCTGTGTCTGATCTGCTGCCGCTCTACGAGCTGAGAGATCCTGTGAGCCATTACTTTCGACGGAGAGTCTGCTGACTGCTGTGTCTGATCTGCTGCCACTCTACGACCTGGGAGATCCTGTGAACCATTGCTCCAAAGGAGAGTCTGCTGACTGCTGCGTTCGATCTGCTGCTGCTCTGCGAGCTGAGAGATCCTGTGAACCATTGCTCTGAAGGAGAGATTGCTGACCGCTGTGTTCGATTATAAATAAAAAGAAGATATTTTATATGATCTGTTGTCTGTCCTGATTGGTGTCTTTGGTGTCGGCTCCTCCGGAGTGTGGTTATTGACCCTTGGCCTAGGGGAAAACGGTTACATAAAAAGTGGCGTAGTCGGCAGGATTACCACTCGGAGTTGAGCGGCCAAGGATCCATGATGGCGGATGAAGAGTTGCCAGTCGTCCAGCATCCGATTTCTCCTAGAGTCCCCGCTGCTGAGCTAAGGAGAGAGGAACCGGTTGTGCCGTTTAGAAGTTCCCCGTTCTCGGGACGAGAACGGATTGGTGAGGGAGGGTGTCACCGGGTGAGACAAAGAGGAACCTTAAAACCGGGATTTGTTGCACGGGGGAGCGACTTCCGGTGTAACACCGGGCCAGTTCCTGTGGCATGTCATGGCCGTCAGTGTTGACGAGCGCCAGCTGTGGATACTAATCAGGCCGGTATCAGTGAACATATGCGGGAAGAGGCATATATAAGGAGAAGTTTGAAGACATAGGTAGTTGGTTCTTGGGGCTGGTTGTTGATTCTTGGGGGGTGGGGGAGTCTTCTTGGTGCTTGGGGTTTCCACGTTGGGTTCCCTTGGTGCTTTTGTCAGCAGACAGCAGAAAGCAGCAACCGCAGTGCATACAAGTGTGGGGATGTTTACACATTGAAGACGGATGAGTGCCTGACATATGGAACTGAGAGAACAGAGTGGTTAAGGGCAGCGCTGAAGATCCATGCTGTTACCAAGGAGAGAAGTTAAGTACACTTTTTGCATCAACATACAAAAGGGGATGTTATGAAGATTTACCAAGAAGCATTCTGAATACTGATTTGCACTGGCTGGCAGCGTGTGTTGTCTCTCTTGTTGCGAGTCTTAGAGACCAAGGAAGGAGCTGGGCTTTATAGGATTGCTCTTGAAACCTGATACCCCTGTGTAGAAAGCCATCGGTGGATTGTCTGACCCTGCAAAGATGGAGTGAAGGCCTGTTATTCACGAGAGGTGATGTGGCATTGCAGTGTCTGAAAGTGTGAAGTGAGCACGTGTAAAGAGTTATACTATTGTTGCATGCACGAGTGTGGGAGACCAAATCATTACCATCATTCTATGATCTTTGTTTGGGAAGCCGAACCAGTGGGGAATCAATCTAATCTGATCCGTTGATTGTAAAGTTGTGTCCAGGTTCCAACCACCTGATGTGATATTGGAGGAAGGAGAAGTTTAGCTCTGTGTTGTTGGGAAGAGCTGCATTCTGCTGTTGCTGTTCTGTGGGAAGAGAAGACTCAGTTATTAACTGCTGGATTCTGTACTCACCATTGCTGTTCTGTGAACAGAGAGATTCTGCTGTCCGCCGTTGCATTCTGCTATTGCCGTCCAGTGGTAAGAGAAGACTCAGTTATTAACTGCTGGATTCTGTACTCACCATTGCTGTTCTGTGAACAGAGGATTCTGCTGTCTGCCGTTGCATTCTGCTATTGCCGTCCTGTGGTAAGAGAAGACTCAGTTATTAACTGCTGGATTCTGTACTCACCATTGCTGTTCTGTGAACAGAGGGATTCTGCTGTCCGCCGCTGCATCCTGCCGCTCTACGAGCTGAGGAGAAGACTCAGTTATTAACTGCTGGATTCTGTACTCACCATTGCTGTCCTGTGAACAGAGAGATTCTGCTGTCCGCCGCTGCATCCTGCCGCTCTACGAGCTGAGGAGAAGACTCAGTTATTAACTGCTGGATTCTGTACTCACCATTGCTGTTCTGTGAACAGAGAGATTCTGCTGTCCGCCGTTGCATACTGCTATTGTTGTCCTGTGGTAAGAGAAGACTCAGTTACTAACTGCTTGATTCTGTACTCACCATTGCTGTTCTGTGAACAGAGAGATTCTGCTGTCCGCCGTTGCATTCTGCTATTGCCGTCCTGTGGTAAGAGAGGACTCAGTTATTAACTGCTGGATTCTGTACTCACCATTGCTGTTCTGTGAACAGAGGGATTCTGCTGTCCGCCGCTGCATCCTGCCGCTCTATGAGCTGAGGAGAAGACTCAGTTATTAACTGCTGGATTCTGTACTCACCATTGCTGTCCTGTGAACAGAGAGATTCTGCTGTCCGCCGCTGCATCCTGCCGCTCTACGAGCTGAGGAGAAGACTCAGTTATTAACTGCTGGATTCTGTACTCACCATTGCTGTTCTGTGAACAGAGAGATTCTGCTGTCCGCCGTTGCATTCTGCTATTGTCGTCCTGTGGTAAGAAGACTCAGTTATTAACTGCTGGATTCTGTACTCACCATTGCTGTTCTGTGAACAGAGGGATTCTGCTGTCCGCCGCTGCATCCTGCCGCTCTACGAGCTGAGGAGAAGACTCAGTTATTAACTGCTGGATTCTGTACTCACCATTGCTGTCCTGTGAACAGAGAGATTCTGCTGTCCGCCGCTGCATCCTGCCGCTCTACGAGCTGAGGAGAAGACTCAGTTATTAACTGCTGGATTCTGTACTCACCATTGCTGTTCTGTGAACAGAGAGATTCTGCTGTCCGCCGTTGCATACTGCTATTGTTGTCCTGTGGTAAGAGAAGACTCAGTTATTAACTGCTGGATTCTGTACTCACCATTGCTGTTCTGTGAACAGAGAGATTCTGCTGTCCGCCGCTGCATCCTGCTGCTCTACGAGCTGAGGAGAAGACTCAGTTATTAACTGCTGGATTCTGTACTCACCATTGCTGTCCTGTGAACAGAGAGATTCTGCTGTCCGCCGCTGCATCCTGCCGCTCTACGAGCTGAGGAGAAGACTCAGTTATTAACTGCTGGATTCTGTACTCACCATTGCTGTCCTGTGAACAGAGAGATTCTGCTGTCCGCCGCTGCATCCTGCCGCTCTACGAGCTGAGGAGAAGACTCAGTTATTAACTGCTGGATTCTGTACTCACCATTGCTGTTCTGTGAACAGAGAGATACTGCTGTGTTTGATCTGCTGCCGCTCTACGAGCTGAGAGATCCTGTGAACCATTACTTCGAAGGAGAGTCTGCTGACTGCTGTGTCTGATCTGCTGCCGCTCTACGAGCTGAGAGATCCTGTGAACCATTACTTCGAAGGAGAGTCTGCTGACTGCTGTGTCTGATCTGCTGCCGCTCTACGAGCTGAGAGATCCTGTGAACCATTACTTCGAAGGAGAGTCTGCTGACTGCTGTGTCTGATCTGCTGCCGCTCTACGAGCTGAGAGATCCTGTGAACCATTACTTCGAAGGAGAGTCTGCTGACTGCTGTGTCTGATCTGCTGCCGCTCTACGAGCTGAGAGATCCTGTGAACCATTGCTCTGAAGGAGAGATTGCTGACCGCTGTGCTCGATTATAAATAAAAAGAAGAGATTTTATACGATCTGTTGTCTGTCCTGATTGGTGTCTTTGGTGTCGGCTCCTCCGGAGTGTGGTTATTGACCCTTGGCCTAGGGAAAACGGTTACAAAAGTGCATCTCGTTTTGGTGAGTGATTTTTTTTTGTCATATGTTATCATATGAAAGATATGTCAATTTCAGAAATGATTTGATATGAGCTGAGTTGAGTAGGCCGGGCTCACAGCGCGAGCTGAACTAGTTAGCTGTGGGCTAAAGCTACCATGTAACAATGCTCATTGTATCATGAGTTGAGACAATGAGTGTCGATGTGTTAAATAACTGTCGAAAAGTTGGATTAATGTGTTAATTTGAGATGCGCATGTAACGTTATATGATTTATATGGAAATGTTGAATCAGCAATTCATTATTGTACGTTTGCCTTGTGTTTTGCAAGGCTGGGTTTTCTTGTTCTCTGTTTTTTTCTTATGTGAACGTGATCGGCAAGTGTATCAAGTTTTGTGCCATAAATAATTATTTGGAGATGAATCGTCTGCCTAGTGGATGCTATTAAATGTCCACAAATGCCGAGCTGACCAGTGCCCATGGACCTGTTTCCCCTTTTTAAAACCATCAACTGGAAGGATATTTTCAATTTTCTTTTGTTTTTCGCACTCAAAGGACTTTGATTCGTGGAATTGGTTGATTTTTTGCTTCTGAAATGGACAGACTGTTTTTTGTTCTTGAACTGATCGAGAGAAGTTTGAACAACTCTTTAAACTTAATAATTTGATTCACAAACTCTGATCAACTGAGTCGTTTGATTCATGAACTTTGTTCAACTGAGTCGTTTGATTCACGAACTCTGATCAACTGAGTCGTTTGATTCATGAACTTTTTGTAGATTTGGGTTATAGAATTTTTTTTGTTTGTTTTATTATTGCAAGTTATTTGGGTCAAATTGAAAGAAACAGACGCAGTGTTGGGTTTGAGAGTTTTTTTTCTTCACAAATTGTATGAAAACTGCAGAACTTCACCAAATTGAATCGAAGCTTTTAGGCTGTTGAATCATTCATCCTAAAAGAAACGACGAGTCAGTGATGTCTGTTTTGATTTACCAACTTTTATTAATTGTTCATATGTCACTCATCTTTGAAACAAACTACGAAAATAACTATTTCCTTTATCAATATAATTTTCTCTTCGAATCAGAACAAAATTGTGTCAACTACTTGCTCACCTGTTGCCATTTCCTCCCTCCAGTAGACGTTCCTTGCTTCTGATTCAATTAGGCCCTACGAATATTATAACTAGGTGTAGCACGTCAAGTCACATGCTACACGGTGTTGTGGTACAAAGTTTTCTTTGGATGAGGTAACATTTCCTCATCCAAAGCAGTAGACAACTGCTTAATTGATGTTGCAGGTAAATATAATGTTTTATCATCTGCATACATGACTGTCTACACACTTTAAAACAAGAGGAAGATCATTGGTCTTAAACAACTTCCTTGAGGCACACCACATTGCAACTCTTTCACTGAATAACTTCCATTATACAATTGTCCAATTAGTCAGTTAACTTTTAAACCAATGTACAGTATGAGAAGTAAATTTGTAACAATCCAATACAATATAATCCAGTTCATCAAAAGCTGAGCTCAAATCTAACAATACTGCTCCTATAAGTTATTGTCATCAATATGTGCTCTCTCAATATCAATGCTGAAAATTAGAGGGCAAATTATTGTATTATTGTAGAAGAATTGAATTTGCTCACAAACTATAATTTTCAATACTTTGCTAAGAACTGGTAGCAAACTTATTGGTCAACTATAAACCCAGTGCTGCATTTGTCTGTAGATGAATAATCTTTCCAAGCTAAAGGAAAAATCCCTTTTTCAATACTGATATTAAAGATGTGGCGAACTGGTTCTGCCAAACATTTCTTCTCTTAATTTATCAACTTTATTTATGAAAAAACCATTCAAATAATTTCCAATTTCATATGGTTTAAAAATAGTTAAAAAGGAGTCACCTGTATCAATAAAAGTTTGAATTTGACTTGATTTCCTACACTGTAAAAAAAGATTAGTTGACTCAACTTAACTAAGTCAAGTAATCTTGTTGCTTTGACTGAGTTAAGTTGAGTCAACTTATAGTGTCAAGTTTATTGCACTTCAAAACACGAGTGGACTCAACTTCCTGTATCAAGTAATGTGGATTGGAAAACATTAGTTAAGAGAACTAAAAAAAAGATGTTGGTTGAACTTATGTTGGTAAATGGACTGCATTTATATAGTGCCATCCAGCTCGTCGGGAGCAGCTGGGGTTAGGTGTCTTGCTCATGGACACCTCGACACTTGGTCAGGTGGAACCAGGGATTGAACAACCAACCTTCTGGTTTGTAGACAACCTACATGAACCACTGAGCCACTGCCGCTCCGATTTTATCGAGTTAGTTTACAGAAATTACTAGATTTAAAAAATTTAAGCAAACTAATATCTACAAAGAATCTACATGAGAATTGAGAATTGGCCAGTCAAACTTAACACTGACACTCTGGCGGCGCTAGCCAGCTAGCGCTACATGCTAACGTATTTCCAAAAAACGAACAAACATGAAATATTCATCACAGGTTATGCTGACGGATAATTTGAGATGGAGAGACATTAGACAACTGCACATTACCAACACTGTAAAAAAATGCTGTAAAAAAAACAACCAAATCTTACAGTATCATGCTGTTTTCCATTAAAACAGCAATATACCGTAGAAAAAAATGCATTCGGGGTGATATTTGTCGTTTTCGAGAAAGTAGCCTACATGAATATACTGTGAATTAACAGCGCTCAAAGTCGACACTCAGAGGCTGTGTTCAAAATCATATCCTATACCCTCATTCACTATTCCCTACATTAGTTCACTAATATAGTCCACTTGACTGAGTGAATAATTCAGTTAATTTTCAGTTAATTAAGTTAATTGAGACCCTGATAAACACCTGCTGTTAACAATCAGAATCACTGAAGGAGATAGGAACAAGAAGAACAGAAAAAAAGATGAAATCAAGATAAAAGACATTAAATCTTAGCAAAAGATCTCAGCAGAGAACGATTAAACATCTCCACAAACAGCATTACCAGCTTCACTTATTACGTACCAGACTGACTTTATTTCTGTCAGACGTCTACAGAAGTTCTTATTAAAAGGTGACAGAGGTTTAGATGTCATTTTATTTTCATTTGATGTTACCATAATGGTGATCAGTGATTGCTTTAGTTGGGCTCTTGATCCTTGACTTTTGAACATTAGTTGTTCTTTGGCTGCTGTAGCTGTGTCTTTAAAATACATCAGCTTTGGCACAAAGCTGAAGACAACAGGATGACAGTGACTGTTTGTTAATAGTCACAGTCATCATATAATGGCCTGATTTACTGATCTCATTTGCTGCCTAAAGTTGTTAAATGGTTGATGTCTTGTAGTTTTGAATTTGTTGTCATTGTGATTTTACAGATTGAGATCTATCGTGGATTTGACATAAAGAAAATAATGATTTTAAAAAGGTTATACTCAGAACATTTTGAACTTCTTGATCAGCCAGACACACACAGGCATCAATAATTGGTGTATGAATCTCAACAATGGTGACAATCAACAAAAAAGATAACATTAAATTTGAACATCCCAAAATACGCAACTAAAAGTCAACACAAAACCAAAAGCAAAAATAAAAACAAAAAGTAAAAATTAAAGGAAATAACCAGACAAATCAGCTGCATAATTTATTCATGCTGCAATGCATGCTGGGAGTCATGTTTTTTTTTTTTGGTACCCAACATGCATTGCAGCATAAAACTTATGATTGTCACCATTGTTGAGATTCATACACCAATTATTGATGCCTGTGTGTGTCTGGCTGATCAAGAGGTTCAAAATGTTCTAAGTATAACCTTTTTAAAATCATTATTTTCTTTACATCAAATCCACGATAGATCTCAATCTGTAAACTCATAATGACAACAAAATCAAAACTACAAAACATCACCATTTAACAACTTTAGGCAGCAAATGAGATCAGTGAATCAGGCCATTATATGATGATTGTGACTATTAACAAACAGTCATTGTCATCCTGTTGTCTTCAGCTTTGTGCCATAGCTGATGTATTTTAAAGACACAGCTACAGCAGCCAAAGAACAACTAATGTTCAAAAGTCAAGGGTCAAGAGCCCAACTAAAGCAATCACTGATCACCATTATGGTAACATCAAATGAAAATAAAATGACATCTAAACCTCTGTCACCTTTTAATAAGAACTTCTGTAGACATCTGACAGAAATACAGTCAGTCTGGTTAGTAATAAGTGAAGCTGGTAATGCTGTTTGTGGAGATGTTTAATCCTCCTCTGCTGAGAACTTTTGCTAAGATTTAATGTCTTTTATCTTGATTTCGTCTTTTTTTCTGTTCTTCTTGTTCCTATCTCCTTCAGTGATTCTGATTGTTAACAGCAGGTGTTTATCAGGGTCTCAATTAACTTAATTAACTGAAAATTAACTGAATTATTCACTCAGTCAAGTGGACTATATTAGTGAACTAATGTAGGGAATAGTGAATGAGGGTATAGGATATGATTTTGAACACAGCCTCTGAGTGTCGACTTTGAGCGCTGTTAATTCAGCTGGCTAGCGCCGCCAGAGTGTCAGTGTTAAGTTTGACTGGCCAATTCTCAATTCTCATGTAGATTCTTTGTAGATATTAGTTTTCTTAAATTTTTGGAATCTAGTAATTTCTGTAAACTAACTTGATAAAATCTGAGAGGCAGTGGCTCAGTGGTTCATGTAGGTTGTCTACAAACCAGAAGGTTGGTTGTTCAATCCCTGGTTCCACCTGACCAAGTGTCGAGGTGTCCATGAGCAAGACACCTAACCCCAGCTGCTCCCGACGAGCTGGATGGCACTATATAAATGCAGTCCATTTACCAACATAAGTTGAACCAACATTTTTTTTTAGTTCTCTTAACTAATGTTTTCCAGTCCACATTACTTGATTCAGGAAGTTGAGTCAACTCGTGTTTTGAAGTGCAATAAACTTGACACTATAAGTTGACTAAACTTAACTCAGTCAAAGCAACAAGATTACTTGACTTAGTTAAGTTGAGTCAACTAATCTTTTTTTACAGTGTATCCTTATTATTTCATTGAGTGTTCTCAAACATTTTTTTACAATCATAATACATTAATTTATTTTAATTTTGTAAAACATTCCTTTTCTTTTGCCTATTAAGTTTAGTTACTTGTTTACTTAATTTGCAATAGACGTCCAAATCCTCCTTGTTCCCCGTTCTGTTTGCTGTACCCTTTGCCACGTCTCTCTCAAACAATGTTTTTCAACTCATTAACAATACATAACATTCTTCACTGTACGTGTTTTCATAGTGTTTGCATGTTTGTCCACCAAAGGGTAAAATAATCTTTCAAATGCTGACAATGCATTATCAGAATGAACTTCCTTATAAACATCAATCATACATTATTTATGTCTGTACAAAATGATTTGATCTTTTATACATTACTTTTGGTTTACTAAGGCTACGTCCACATTAATCCGGATACATTTGAAAACGGCGTTTTCATTTAAAAACCCTCTCCGTCCACACTAGCGTTTTCAGGCGCTTTCAGATGTTTCAGTGTGGATGAGAAACTTCTAAATTCACCTTTACTGCACATGCGTGAAACCTCACAAAAGCTGATACAGATGGAAAAACAAATAATAAAGTTATCGCGGAATTCTTCTAGCAGGATAATTTTATTTAGCAAAATATCTCACCATCACTGATGCGTCCAGGTCGCACTCAGTCACCATATGTTTGGTCTAAAACGCGACTGCTCTCCTGAATTGGCGCAGGACAGCAAATGTGAGTACATTTTCTGTCATCTTTGCAGGACTGTGATATGAAGAGTGTGCAAAGTAAGTATCTATTGGTACAACATGGATCACATGACTAAACTTACGTCATCGTTTTCAAATACCTCCGGCTTCACAGTCCACACTACAACACGAAAACAGCGTTTTCAAATTCCAAAAGCTACGTTTTCATTGACTTAAAACGCCATTTAAGTGTGGATGGAAGGCCAAAACAGAGAGAAAAATATACGTTTTCAAACGAAAACGTATTAGTGTGGACATGGCCTAAGTTTTCTAACTGTTTACATGTTTGCTAAATAAAACTTAATATCTTTTTACGCATGTGTGCTTAAAGGCTTTAAACGCTTGAATCCCGATAAATGCTGCTTGCAGCTTTAATTATTATTATTATTAGTAGTAGTATACTTAAAGTGCAAAAAAGAATATTTACATAGTAAACTATAAGTATGTTATGTTCACTTAAATTAAACTGCAGTATACAATTACTTAATTTGTAGTTTACTGAGAGTATAGCTACTTCAAAGTGTACTTTCATAAAATAAAAAATATGCTAGTATTATAGTAACCTATCAGTATACATTTAAGTTTTCTTGTACTAGTTGCAGTACAAACAGAAAAAAAAAACTTAGTTGTAAACTAGTTTTCTAAAAATATAATTAAAATAAAATATAATTTGAACTTTACTTAAGTATACTTAAAAAAATAACTTGAAGTATACTTATTTTTTGTAAGGGGCTGCTTTAAATAGCTCTGAATTTATTACAATAATCTGAGGACAGTGAAATGTGGTAAATTATTGTCAGAAACATATGTTGCAGTTTGTCTATTATATTATCAGATAAGCTACATATTGTACATTAACAAAGGTACAAAGGTTCATAATAAAATATATTATACTGCTTCAAAACACCTCTAAATGCTTTCATTTTCATCCAGGGTCCAAAGTCAAACCTCAACCAGAGATAAATGAGATATGAAATGAAGTTTCTTTACAAGGAAATGCAATATGTTTAAAGTTAACTGTGAGAATGATAGTCAGACTCTCGTAATGTGATGAAATCAAATCAAACCATCAACTGGAAACATCTCACAAATCTCCTAACTAATTCTACCTCAGTGGAAAATGGGATGCTTTAAATGATGAGTCTATATGTATAATTATGAACAATTTCACAATAATGCAATGTATGAAATGCACAGAATGACATTAATTGGTGTTGCAATACATTCATTTAAATTCAGTGACTTCAGAAAAAAAGCTTCACCAATATAATCATGTTTATATATAAATATATGATAAAGGCATTATAACACATTCTGTTGATCTGAATTTTCCATTTGGATGTACAGTCATGATAGTGAGTGTGTTATTGTTTGATTGCTGTAGATCATTAACCAACAGCAGCATTGACTCACAGGAAAGGAGAGAGCAGGAACTATTTGCTAAGAGGCACACGCAGATTTTACTGGACATACGTCTAAATTACTGATAATATACTGTTAGAAAACGGATGGAAATGTATTGAAAAGGTCATCAGTATCATCTGTTTTTATTCTCCAGGTAAGATTAGGCTATTTCTTTTCTCTTTGAAAAAAAACAACAACATTTTTATGCAAGACACAAAAGGACATGCATTGTCTTTTTTTCATAATCATTATTTTTTTTATTTTTTTTATCTTGCCTGGTCTGTGTGTGACAAATACATTTTAAGTGAATTATAAATGCTGCATCATGGATGAGGGACTTCATCTACTTTAATTAGAAAAAAATAATTGTAATTCTAAGTGAGTGAGTCTCTGATTTGTGTAAAACTTGATCTATTTGCCACAGATATAATGAGACTTCAGAGAACATTTTGAGGCAGCAGAACGTCTGCATGCATATAAAGATAATTGAGAGATGCGGATTAAACATCTGACCAGGGCTGCGCATGATCTCATGTGTTGACTGGGTTTGCAATTGAAAATGTGTTATATAAACACACTGTTAAAGCCAGAGACAAAAATAAGTGTGTTTTATATGTTATCATGAAGTGGTCCATATCATCTGAAGTCACCCAACCAAATTGTATTTCTTTGCTCTTGGCTGACATGTGGCAGTGCTATGGCCCAGATCTGGCAAACAGGAGTGATCCACCCAACGGCCGTCATTCCACACCACATGTGGCCTAGATCCTCATTCCACATGTGCCAGATGTGGGCTGGATCTGGGCCAACACAAAGTTGATATCTGGGTTCTGATCAACAAGTCCTGTTGAATTGTCAGTTAGACAGATTTCATTAGACTTTAACTGTAAATATCACACCTTTTTTTTTTTTTTTTGGTAAGTTTGGGAAGGAAAAATTAAATAAGAAAGGACATACATATTGTTGTTTGAATAAAACCCTCGGAATTTTGTTGATATCTATAATATGAGATAATCTGATCTATAACAAAAATGTTTGAACTTGTGTTTTATTAATCGTAGCAAATCGTAATCGTAATCGGACCCCCGCCGGAGCAACAGCATGGATCCTCCCGGAATGGCGTAAGAGAACGTTCTTATACAGTATTCACAATTGTAGCAAATTAAATTAACATTTAAAGTTGAGTACACATTTATGTTGCATAAACTATTAACATTTAAATAATCTTGGTTTCATATCAGCTATCATTAATAAACAAATTCTAATAAAATATATTGTTTTTCTCTAGAAATTCTTTTAAATGTCTCGAAGATAAATTGATTGAACTCTTTAAGGATGATTACCTTCAAATCCAGCAGAGCATGGACAGACTGTGTGAAATCCAGACAACATATGAAGAAAATTACAAACTTGCAGAGACGGGCTTTATGCATGGAACAAACTCAGAAATAGCTGGAGGAGTCATGATGGTTTTGGGAATCGCTTTATCCCCGTTTACTCTGGGGGCTTCTGCCGCTCTCAGTGCAGCAGGAGAAGCAGTGGCCGCAGGAGGTTTAGCTGGAAATGCATTCTGGAAATCAAAGATATCAAGCATGCAGGCAACATTTAAAGAAGAATTTAAAGCTGAACTGAAGGAATTTCAGGATAAACTCTTCCATATGACTGGCGAGATGAAAGACACTGATCAGCGTATTAAGGAAAAACTGAGAGACATTAATAACCCAAATCACGAGGTCAGATATTTAGGTAAATATGATGCCTCTGACAACGAATTATCACGTTTAATACGGATATATGACGTTGGTGGATTGGCTGCGAAGATTTCTGAAACTGTGAATTTGACTGTAGAAATGACAGGAATTGTTACTCAGGTCGAATCTACCAACGAGTTCAGTGACATATGGAACACATTTATGAAGCTAAAGACCATCATGAATGCACACTCTAAAAAATAAAACATTGGGTCAACAAAAAAAAATATGTTAACGTTTTCCACTAGAATTTTTAAATTAAAGTAACACCAGGTAGCTTTTGCTCTCGGGGTCCCCCTACAGTTGGGAAACAGTACTGTCCTCTACTACTGTCGTAAACTCTGTCATCGTGCATTTGTTGACAACCATGATAGCCCTGAACACTGTAGGAGGAGGTCACATGCAGGTGTTCTGCTTGCGTCGCGTGTGAAATGTCTTCATCCCAGGTACATTGGCATATATTTCAGCATGTCATATGAATATAATTTTATGGGTTTTATTTTTTTTCTAACGACAAATGATCGCGATGATCACGTTTACAAGCCAGCGTCATTATAGTAGCCTAGTCTATTGGTTACCGTTTTACTGAATCTATATGATACTTCAATACAATGTTTGAGTGGTAGATAATAACCATATATCGTCAATATTATAATATCAAGCTACCATAAATGAATCTGCAAATTTTACAAATCGATTTGCATTATAGCTTGAGGCAAGACAAATAAACAAATTTCACAGACATGTTAGGTATCCTAAAATATGATTTTGTACATCTTATATATTTACTTGCAAGAATGTAGCCCCTACCAAACTTGTACACGCCGTTTAGACATAGGCTTTCATTTGATTTTTTTCTTTGTACATGTTGAGTAGAGTACACTTTTTAGGTCAAACATTTGCTATTTGCATTTCATCGATTGCAAAGTTCAAATCAGAACGAGAATGCTAGCGATAGCTAACCATCAAAAACTAGAATATCGTTTACTAGCTACCAGATTGATAATTTGCTACTCTACTATCATTACTTGATTCATGAAGATAAACGGAGGATAAGATAGCTTCTGTAACATAGTCAGGCAGACAAAAAAAAACAAAGAGATAGTATGCAAGCAATATACTTACTAGTCCAAAAGCATGACAGCCAAGTCCGCATCGGTCGGGCACCCCTCCTCCTCCTTCAGCTCACGCCAGCGAGAAAACGCTGGCCCAATGTTGATCCTCGTTCTGCCTTTAACGCGATCACTTTCTCTTTTTCTCTTTTTGCTTTGCTCCGATAAAACCTTTGCTTTCTTGTTTTTCTGTGCTGCTTCGGCCATGACTATAACATTTGGCTCGCACGTCCGATTTTAAGGAAGTGGCGGTGGTGGTGGAAGTGACGTATATGCCGTAAAGCAGTCGAATTTTGTAGTTCTCTTTGTTCGCCGGTTACTACCCGAAACCCGAAGTTTAAAAGTACGATTAAAAACGCTACAGACCCCGTCAGGCTATGGCAGACGTGTCATTCAACCTATTGTAAGTCGATGTACCATCACAAGAGACTTGGAAATATATTATGAAGGTTGAAAAGTTACCTAGTGTTACTTTAAGACTGGCAGAATTACATTCATTCAAAGCGATGTTTTGAGTATGGTGAATTACCTTTTAGGCCACAATAAAACGCATTTCTAAGTAACATGAACTTAATAATTTTCAACATGAATGCAAGTATTTAAGTTGATCCAACATAATGTTTTAAGTAAG
Organism: Gila robusta; assembly: GCA_030770095.1. Taxonomy (NCBI): domain Eukaryota; kingdom Metazoa; phylum Chordata; class Actinopteri; order Cypriniformes; family Leuciscidae; genus Gila; species Gila robusta. Next base: position 101,117 of record JAVALU010001685.1, read on the forward strand.
GTGAAGAAGCTTTTAGGCCACAATAAAACACATTTCTAAGTAGCACGAACTTAATAATTTTAAACATGAATGCAAGTGATATTTTAGTGCAAACAAAACAATTATTCATCATGAATTCACAATCTGTATGTTAAATAACAAATTAAATTACTGACTTTTATAAGGAATTATGTATATTTTTAAACAGCTTTCCAATCACTATTTATCTTTTTAGCACCATTTTTAAATTGTAATCTATTTCTCTTTTAAACAGACATGTAACATTCATCTTTTAATATATTTCCCTTTCAAAACATTTAAATGAACTGTATTACCATTACTGTCCTTTCTAATATAATGTAAAGCATACATTTTCTTAGAAATTAACCTGTGTACTTATCACTTCAAATCAAACATTCAATTGAAATGTATGGTCACTACACTGTCATTGGTCAGGCGCGCACACGCTGTTAATGATACCATTGGCTGTAGAGTGTTATCTGTCAATAAAAATCAGCCAACACTACATGTTCTCCGATACATTGATCTCATAAATTGCCTCTGTGAAGTTTGAATGACGGAAATCCGTGGTAGCGACGGAGTACTTTAATCTATGTTTTGAATTATTTATCATCAAATTATTTTGAATTATTTATAATTCATCTTCGGAACACAGTTTAAGATATTTTAGATTTAGTCAGGGAGTTTTCTGTCCCTCCATTGTAAATGTATGTACGGTATACTGTCCTTGTCCAGAAAGGAAATAAAGACATCATCAAAGTAGTCCATGTGACATCAGTGGGTTAGTTAGAATGTTTTGAAGCATCGAAAATACATTTTGGTCCAAAAATAACAAAAAGTAGGACTTTATTCAGCATTGTATTCTCTTCCGGGTCTGTTGTCAATCCGCGTTCACGACTCCGCAGTGACGCTATATTTTTATATATTTTGCGCACCAGACACACGTCACCAGCGTCTTACGTCAGCAGCGTCACTGAACGCGGATCCACAACAGAACCGGAAGACAATACAATGCTGAATAAAGTCGTAGTTTTTGTTATTTTTGGACCAAAATGTATTTTCGATGCTTCAAAACATTGTAACTAACCCACTGATGTCACATGGACTACTTTGATGATGTCTTTATTTCCTTTCTGGACAACAATATATATATATTTAAGTAATGACTAAAGATCCTCTGAATTAGTTTTTAGAGTGCAATTAATAATAACAGAAACATGTTAACTTTACAAAAATGAAATAATATACATGGCTGAGAGAGCTGACTGAGAACATCAGCCTTTATAAAGACCAGACTCTAATTGAATTGACTTACATTGTTCTACAATGATCAAAGTTAGAACAAATAAAAACTCATTTTAAGATAAAGCTAAACAAACTGTGTATTTTTTTTACCTGTAGGAAGTCAAGTGTGAATTATATTTATTTGCTTTTGTTTGTTTGTTTGTTTTGTGTGTATATTTTAGTTATTATTATTATTAGTATGTTTGTATAAAACCAAAATAATAAATGTATTAAAATGTAAAAATATGGTGTGTACAATTATAATCCTCTTGTTATTCATTAGTCTCATTGTTATTATTTTGGTCCTGTTGCTTTCAATAATCAGTCTGATGTATTTTAGGTAAATTACTGTGTCAAAGAAGACAGTTGTTGAGGGGGATATTAATATTGTATACATATTGTTTGCTAAGAGGTGATTTCTGTGGCACATGAACTTCGTCATCAGAGCCGATATCAAGAGCTGTAGGCGCTGAACAAAGCAGACCAGTCTCTCACCACTATAGTTTAGATGGATGACAACTGTAAGCAGTGTAAAGACGATTACATTTAGCATGCCTGAGTCTGTTATTATTAATGCGAAACAAACCGTAGCCTGTATGTGCTCTTGGCGCACTGATAGCTTTATGCACGAGCACATGTAAGTATGTCTGGTGAGTGTTTTATATACAGTAGGAGATTGTGAGGGTCTTATTATCAGACACTCACTCTGACAGAGGAACTGTTCATGATGTTGAGCCAACTTCAGATCACCACATTTTATTATTATTATTTTGTGTGTGTGTGTGTGTGTTGCTGTGTTTGATCATTCTGATCGAATCTGTATATGCAGTAAGGTTAAATAGGCTGGTCATGTGGTCCTGTTTGGTATTGCAGCTTTACTTGTAGTAGCCTAGTTATTTACAGCCTATACAATTAAAAAAAAAAAAATCTAAACAAATGTAACATTTATGTTTTTTCCCTTACAGTTTTGCTGTTGCACTGTACAATACATAAATTGTGAATTATGAAAAAGAAAGTCTTTCATTTAAATAAAGCTTGCATAAGCTTGCATAATGCTCATCAGGGGCGTCGCTAGGCCCTTTTTAGGGGGGCTTTTACCCCTAAACTTCTGCCTAGCCCCCCTAAAAATTTGTGAGTAAGTGTAGTCTACACAAATTCGTGTTCGCTTCAGTCTTGTTATAATCAGATTCAGCGCGTTCTTCATCTTCAATCGGCAGCGGCGCCGAGCACGTCAAAAACAGAGGACAGTGTGTGTGTGTGTGTGTGTGTGTGTGTGTGTGTGTTTGTTCATATCTGAGCCTCATTGGTCTTTCACTGCTCGTCAATGTCAGAATATTTGAGATGACCAATCAAATCAAAGTAGGCGGGCTTTATGTTCACAGACGCTGCTGAGCGCGAATTTTAGCAGCGACCAGTGTTGCCAGATTGGGCGGGTTCCCGCCCAATTGGGCGGTTTTGAATTTGATTGTGCGGGTAAAAAAGGGTTTGGGCGGGTGGTCAAAATTTGGGCTGGTTTGGGGTCATTTCGGCAGTTTTCAAACATCTACATTTTAAAGTCTAATTGGTTAAAAAAAACGAAACTAAAGTGCATGTAGTCCATAAAATCAGTCATCATGACATTACTGTACACACACGCTCATGCAGAGTCAGCTGGCGTTAGTGATGACATCACCAACGAGCACGCACTTTTAGCCAATCAGCGATCCGCAGGCAGACGCGATTGAGCGCGAGAAGTTGTAGCTGTATATTCAAGTGATCGCTAAGGCAAAGTGACATCCTACTATACAAAAGAGTGTACAGTAGTGAGCAACTCTAAAAAACGCACACGTGGAAGGAGGTCACTCTATGGTGAATATAACTCTGAGAGGAGAGCACACTTGAATGACTTGAATTGAAATCAAATATGGGACGATTCCTGTCCATGTCATATGTGCACACTAGCCTAACCAAACATCTGCAACTTTACACCATCCAGACTGCACTCTACTTGTCCCTGACAGCTGCTGAAAAAGGTTTGAATCAACGATGAATCCGTTTTGACTGCTAAATTCTGCGTTATGTTCTGCAATGTGTACTTCCGAGGGTTAAAGTCGTCGGTTCATTTCTTGATTGATTGCTGTTTTGACAGTGTCCACCTGGACATTTTAGTCATATTGGCTAATTCTCCTTAATTATCGCCCTGTTTTGATCTGTTTTCCTGGAAAAAATTTTTTTTTATTATTTTATTTAATCTTCGTTATTTTGTTTTAAGGAGATACAAATTGTGCTTATCAACCTTAAATGACATGGTAATGAAATTATATCACATTATTTTGGCAGTAAAATTTTGGGCGGTTTTTTCTTGTAGTGGGCGGGTTTTGGTGAGCTTTTGGGCTGGAAATCACCGTCCCAATCTGGCAACACTGGCAGCGACTCGACGCTTCAGTTTAACTTTACGGGCAAGTGCGAGATAAGATGTAAGTAGCTCAACTAAACATTTTATATTTGACAGTTTTTTAGGTCATAAATGTTAAACGAAGACAAAAATCAGGCAAACTAATAAACTTGTCTAATTTTGCCATTTTGAACTGAAAATGTAACGTGACTCATAGTTTAGGCTACTGTCATTGTGAGCGGACAACAAGACCTGTTCACATATCGTGTCTTCTGCGTGCTCAAGTTCGTTATTTTAAATGTAGGCGCGCGGTATGTGCGCTCATAATGGAAGCGACGCGGTCGCGGTGGGACGCGCTCTTTTTTTCTAAGCGCGTCCGCGCCGCATCGAGATAAAAACATCTCAACTTTTCAGAATGCCGCAAGCGCACCATAGGTCATGTGACCTTTTCTGTTATCTCATGGTTTCTGTTAGCTGATGGTATTGTACAGTTTTGTGAGAATCATCCTCAAACTAGTCTTGAACTTGGTAAAACAACTATCTTTATTGAAAATATGTTTCAAGCCTGTTATAGTTTTAAGTCATATATGTTTTCCTTCTGTTTTTTGTTTATTTAACTGTTTAGCATTTAATCATACTGAGAATGATGATTGCTAAAAGTGTTGGATGTAACAGCTCTACCCAGAAAATTGTCCATAAATACAGATAAGGTTGTCAATGAAGCTCGCTGTGTGTCAGAATGCAGTGTCCGGAGTAAGATTCAACTCATTGCAATTTAGGGGGATTTTCCATTATTGTTATGTGAATTCAGGAACTGAATTTATTGTAAATCGTTTTTTGTGCATTTGGAATTAATGCTCATCAGGGGCGTCGCTAGGCCCTTTTTAGGGGGGCTTTTACCCCTAAACTTCTGCCTAGCCCCCCTAAAAATTTGTGAGTAAGTGTAGTCTACACAAATTTGTGTTCGCTTCAGTCTTGTTATAATCAGATTCAGCGCGTTCTTCATCTTCAATCGGCAGCGGCGCCGAGCACGTCAAAAACAGAGGACAGTGTGTGTGTGTGTGTGTTTGTTCATATCTGAGCCTCATTGGTCTTTCACTGCTCGTCAATGTCAGAATATTTGAGATGACCAATCAAATCAAAGTAGGCGGGCTTTATGTTCACAGACGCTGCTGAGCGCGAATTTTAGCAGCGACTCGACGCTTCAGTTTAACTTTACGGGCAAGTGCGAGATAAGATGTAAGTAGCTCAACTAACCTTTTTTATATTTGACAGTTTTTTAGGTCATAAATGTTAAACGAAGACAAAAATAATCAGGCAAACTAATAAACTTGTCTAATTTTGCCATTTTGAACTGAAAATGTAACGTGACTCATAGTTTAGGCTACTGTCATTGTGAGCGGACAACAAGACCTGTTCACATATCGCGTCTTCTGCACGCTCAAGTTCGTTATTTTAAATGTAGGTGCGCGGTATGTGCGCTCATAATGGAAGCGACGCGGTTGCGGTGGGACGCGCTCTTTTTTTCTAAGCGCGTCTGCGCCGCATTGAGATAAAAACATCTCAACTTTTCAGAATGCCGCAAGCGCACCGTAGGTCATGTGACCTTTTCTGTTATCTCATGGTTTCTGTTAGCTGATGGTTGCTTAGCAATGACAGACGCCCTCCGGAGCGCAACCGCCCTAGCTCTTTGGAAAAAGGAGAACGCGGCGCGGCTAGCGTTTTCTACGCGTGCACGCGTGCCGCGACTAAGTTCAGACGCCGCTGTGACTGCTCTCGTATGACTGTGCTTTATTTGATCTATTTGTACTTTTTCTGGACCGTTTTTTTTCTTTCTTTTTTTTGTTGTTGTTATTTTACAATAGTCGGAATGTTACAATATGACCGAGAAGCACTTTGTTGCATCAGAATACTGCAAACAAACAGTTTTACTGACCTTTTATCCGACTCTCTGTCGTGGCCTCTGGAAATACTGAGGGATGAAGATAGCAACAACAACAATCCTAACAACAATAGCGGTGAGACCCGATGGAGGCGAAAAAGGAAGCACAGAGGTCGTCGAGGGGGTATAAAGAACAGGCTACGGTCTCAGGCCCATCGACCACCTTTGCCCAGTATCCTGCTCGCAAACGTCCAATCTTTAGAAAATAAGTTGGACGACTTCAGAGCTAGGATAAAGTACCAGCGGGACATAAGGGACTGTAACATCCTTTGTCTGTCGGAAACATGACTATGACTACTACTTCCCTCGTACCGGTTATAGTGGTTACTCCAGCTGAGCACTTCTCTGTCTTCCGCATGGACAGAACAGAAGAGTCCGGTAAAACAAGAGGTGGAGGAGTCTGTTTCATGATAAACAACAACTGGTGCAGCCCAAAGGAGATCAAAATCCTTTTGAGTTCCTGGTCGCCCCTCTTGGAACATCTGACGATTATGTGTCGCCCTTTTTTTCTTCCTCGTGAGTTTACCTCAGTTATTTCCACGGCAGTATACATTCCACCACAAGCAGACACCGACAAGGCTTTGTCAGTGTTACACGAAGTGACAATTGGACTACAGACTATACACCCGGAAGCTGCACTTATTGTGGCAGGGGACTTTAATAAGGCAAATCTTAAAAAAGTTCTGCCTAATTTCTTCCAACATATCAAATTTCCCAGTAGGAAAGACAAGACACTAGATCACTGCTATACACCCTTTAAAAAAGGGTATAAATCCATTCCTATCCCAGCTTTCGGGAAATCGGATCATAATGCCATTTTTTTAATCCCAGATTATAAACAGAGAATGAAACGAGAGCCGGTAGTGATGCGAGAGGTCAGACGCTGGACAGCCGAATCAGAGGAGACGCTACGCGACGCATTGAGGGACTGGGAAATGTTCCGGGAGAGCGCAGACAATGACGTCAGTGTGTTTACGGATGTAGTTACGAGCTTTGTGGCCACACTGATAGACGATGTTCTACCCACGGCGATGGTGAAGTCTTTTCAGAAACCAAAAACCGTGGGTTGACAGATCCATCCGCGCTGCACTGAAAGAACGCACCATCACTTATAACGCTGGACTGCTGTCGGGTGATATGACGGAATATAAGGCTGCATGTTACAAACTGAGGCGGGACATAGCGGATGCTAAGCGGCGCTACAGGGACAAGATGGAAGCAAAATTCCAGGAAAAGGACACACGAAGCATATGGCAGGGATTACATGAGATCACGGACTATAAAGGGGTTCGCACCTGCATGGTGAGTGCAGACGTGACGTTGGCGAACGAACTGAACTCCTTTTATGCACGTTTCGAAGCTAGCAATGCTAACGCTGCCAATGTGAACGCGGGCCTGATTAATGCAGATAGAAGGAGTTCTACAAGTGAGGCAGCACTCAGCCCCATTTTTTCTGAGTACAACGTGAGAAGGGAGCTGAAAAGGGTTAACACCAGAAAGGCGGCAGGTCCGGATAGGATCTCAGGACGAGTCATAAGGACCTGCGCTGACCTTCTGGCTCCAGTGTTCACTTCCATGTTTAATCTCTCTCTTGCACAATCCACAATTCCCAAATGCTTCAAGATGTCCACCATCATCCCTGTGCCCAAGAATGCCTCCCCAGCTGGTATGAACGACTACCGTCCAGTAGCACTGACCTCGGTGGTCATGAAGTGCTTTGAGAGGTTGATAAAGAACTACATCTGCTCCTCTCTTCAAAGCACTATAGATCCATTGCAGTTCGCCTACCGCTCCAACAGATCCACAGACGACGCCATCTCCCAGGTCATGCACACCACCCTCTCCCACCTTGATATCACAGGAGGGGGCTATGTCAGACTGCTGTTTATAGACTACAGTTCAGCTTTCAATACTGTAGTCCCCAGCAGGCTGGCTACTAAGCTGTATGACCTGGGTTTGAATCCATCAATGTGTGCCTGGATCCTGGACTTCCTAACTGCCAGGCCTCAGGTTGTCAGAGCGGGAGGGCACACATCACACCCCCTCGTCCTCAACACTGGTGTCCCTCAGGGTTGTGTGGTGAGTCCTTTGCTGTACTCCCTGTATACCCACGACTGTGCCGCCAGGCACAATTCCAACATCATTGTGAAGTTTGCGGACGACACGGTTGTGGTGGGCCCGATCACTAACAACGACGAGCGGGCCTATCTACAGGAGGTATCAGACCTGACAACGTGGTGCAAGGACAACAGCCTACTGCTTAATGGGGAGAAGACCAAGGAGATGGTGGTGGATTTATGCCCACAACGTCGCAGGACCTACACCCCTCTCCAGATAGATGGGACACCAGTGGAGAGGGTGAGCAGTTTTAAATACCTTGGAGTGCACATTTCCGAGGATTTATTATGGACTGTACACACGGATACTGTGGTGAGGAAGGCAAGACAGCGCCTTTATCACCTCAGACAGCTTAGGAGATTCAGGGTCTCCCAACAGATCCTGATTTCCTTTTATTATGCTGCTGTACAGATACTGACTGGAGCCATATCTGTCTGGTACGGTAACAGCTCCTGTGGAGACCGGCGAGCTCTGCAGAGGGTGGTGAGGACCGCTGAGCGGACCATGGGCATCACACTCGCTCCTCTGCATGACTTATACATCACACGCTGCACAAACAGGGCCAGAAGGATTATCAAGGACCCCCATCACCCTTGCAATAAATTGTTTGTAACCCTCAGGTCAGGCAGACGCCTGCGCTGTTATAAAACACGCACAGAGAGGATGAGGAACAGTTTTTTCCCTGCGGCAATCAGAGCCTTGAACTCTGCACTTTGAACACTTTTAACATTTAATACACTTTCAACATTTTTAACCCAGCCACTGAACTTTAACATTTGTACATCTGCCATTCTTACAAAGCCGTTTTCATCATGCTATGCACAAGACTAATAATGAAAGTGTACATATTGAGAATGAATAAAATACAATTTGTAGTCTTCAGTAAATTAAAAAAGTTCAGCTTTAGGAGGGAAGAGACAGGGCAAGATGAGGAGACTGAGAGAAAAAGAAAGTGTGATGGAGAAGAGGAGAGAGCAGGTATTGACAAATAATCTACTGCACACTTACATGGTTTTAAAGCTATTTCGTATCCTTTTTTTGGCCTTCAAACATCTTGAAATGCACATATAAGAGAAATAAAAAATATGAACCCCCTAACAACCTCAAATTTAGGTCCTATTTGATTATAAAACCTTGTCTACGGCCCTGTATTAGGCATAAGATCAATAATGAATGTGTAGCCTACATATTGTGAATTAATTAGTTACCTAACTTTCCTAGTAGCTTTCAGTAAATGAACTGTCTAAGAAAATTATTCATCATCATGTTTACTTTCTCCACTGACAGACTGCTCATTGACATGGTTTTAAAGCTGTTGTTATCAAATATTTTGGCCTTCAAAACATCTTAAAATGCACATATGTAGATCAGAGAAATCAAAAATCCCCGAACCCCCCTAACTAGCCAAACCAAACTGGATTGTACATAAACTTACAACCCATGGATTTCCTCTGCCAAAAACATTTCCCTTGATATTGAATCCAAAGGAAATTTTACTCCCAGTAAATTGGAGGAACTAATATGAGCTCAGCAACGTGAAATTAAGTGGACAGTACTGGTGATCCTCGACACACCCACAGAACCCCATCTAATATTGAATTATGAATAATATAACTAACCCACAATTATTATACAGTATATGTAATGCTATTAGGTAACTTTATCACCATAATATAACCATTAAATGAAATTAAGGATGTTTTTAAAATAATTTCACTATTCTGGTTCGAGTGGAGGTTCATTGTTATTGTGTCTCTAGGCATTGCACAAATTTCTACAATAAAAAAATTTTTACTTCATTTTTTTACTCTCTGTAATTAAATATTTAGAATCAAACATGTTTTCTTGAGAATATTTTCTTTCAGCACTTTCCATCCTGTTAATGTTTTGTAAAAGTCCTTTAACAGAAGCTTGTTCCTTAATGACATCATCCTCCAGGAAGTGACATCATGTTAGTGAGAAATCAGCATCAAAAAACATCACCAGTAAGTCTTATCAATTTGTGTTGTAAGTTGGTTCTTGTTTCTTGAAAACTTTCATCTTGTTTGATCAAATCAGCTTGATAATAGCATAATTTCAAAAGATGTCCTAATGTAAACTAACTTCATGCTGTGGTTTATAGAGTTGTGAAAATTATTTTTTTTATGAAGCATTTTGTTCTATTGACCTTTTAGAGGATATTAGATATAAACCAACGCTATCTCACGACCAAATTCGTACGAATTCGTACGAGTGATTAAAAGGTGGCTAATTCGTACGAATTTGTACGATTTGTCTAAACCCACGTGATGGGTAGGTTTAGGGGCGGGGTCAGGGGTAGGTCATTCGTACAAATTCATACAAATGTGGTAACTCGTAAAATATGTACGAATTAGCAAAAATCTTACGAATTTGTATGAGTCAGGTCGTATGAATTCGTACGAATTAGCCACCTCGTAAAATTTGTACTAATTGCTAACAGTTTAGTCCAGTGGAGATCATAATGACCACGAAGCAAACCGAGACACAGTCAAAACCAGAGGTGGGCACAAATACATCAAAAACTATTTTGTTACAAAATACAAATACTGGCTCATGAAATGTAACAAAATAAAATACAAAATACTGATGTGAAAAATGTATTTAAATAAAATACAAGTAATTAGTATTTTGAAAATAAAAAAATACTCCCACAATAAACTTAAGTCTTTTTTTTTATTACTGAAAGGTCAATAACACAAATAGTAGCAATAACACAAATATGAGAAATGTGTAAATTCAAAATGGTGAAGGAGCAAAATAAAAAAGTATGGGCATTTCACTAAATCTCTACAGGGCCTGAAATAGCTCCCTCTAACGTAAATGGCATGTATAGCTAAGTTCACATCAATGGTGTGGTAGGCTGCCCTTAATAGCAAAACGTGTTTGATGTAGGCTACGTAGCCATATTATCACCGTTACTCTACTCGTGCCTTAAGGACAAGTTCGGTATTTTACACTTAAAGCCCTGTTTTAAGATCGTTTCTGATGAAATAGAATGGTTAAGATTGAAATTTGGACACATGCTGCTGTACCGAGAATTCCCCCCGTCCACCCCCCACCCCCCCACCCCCACCTCGACAATGGTTTCATAGGGGCACTGGAAGAATCATTCATAAAACGCATTAAACTTTAGTTTACAAAGACGTGAAACTCACCGATTGGTCTGGGGTGTTCACTGATATGCTCACACAAAAATCGCTGCAAAAGATGCTTTCCAACAGGTGTTTTACCATTCGTTGTAAAACTGTGGACCTATTTTTCCAAACGCCTCACAACCGGACATTCTTCCGTTGAGAGCTTGAATAATAGACACTCCAGCCCAGTTGGTGGCGATAATGCACCTTTGCCAATGTTTGGATAGCGTAGCCTACGATACCGCGACTGCATAAGACTACAGAAAGAATACAAACAACCCCATTTCTGTTTCCATCGGCGGAGTAATAACGTACCTCACAGAACATCCAATACAAGTCAATGGAGTTGGACAAAAACTACGATAAAACCTGTTGGAAAGCATCTTTTGCAGCGATTTTTGTGTAAAAATAACAGACCGAGAATTTTCGTCACAAAATCTAAATTCCATTTTAATCATAATAAATATGATTAATCATATTAATCATAATATGTGTGGGCTTGTTTTACACACGAGACTCTAACTGCCCTGACCGCGTATGCCTTTTCCATAGTAGAATCGCGCTGCGTGCGCAATTACTGAAAAACAGTAGGATTGATGATTATTTTATACAAAATCAATATCAATATTTCTCATATGTAATACGTTTAAAAACGTGTAAAAACTGCGGATGGATGTTATATTGTGAACGCTTGCTTAGCATGGAGATTTCAGTGGAGTTACGACAGACACGCTGTTTCATAATAGGTAGGGCCTATGATCTCCTTTTAATTTTATGAATGACAACACAGTGCATTGATCTCATAAGGCACAATTATTTTCTCTATAATGCCGTTCAGTGTGCAATATGTGTGTGTGTAGACTGTATATTTTTCACAAAACACTTTAAGAGTTCAAAACTCATTCACTTCTTGGAGGGAGCCCGGTCTACAGGGTGTCACGTGATTTTCTTGCATCTAACCTGGACATTGCCATTGCCAACATCAGACCGAAAATATGGCAAAATCATTTACTATGGTGATTTTTCTTAAGTATTTAAGTATTTGAAATACTCTAAATACACTCCCTCAAAATATTTTGTTACAAACTACATTTTATTTTTTCCACACCTGCAAAATACAAATGACAAAATACACTAAAGTAATTAAATACGTATTTAAAATACATTTAATTGAAATCAAGAAGCATGCAGCTTAATAACAGATCCCACAATAAACAACAACAGATAATAATCCTGTGCAAAAATACACAAAATAACTTTCCTTTACCCTCCTTATACAATCTGTGGCAAAAAAATTCTGGGAAAACAGATTTCCCTGTTTGTATGTTAAGTGGTTCCAACTTGTGTTGAACATTGGAATCAATCAATCACAGATATGTTTTTTACACATCACTGCTTGTTTGCAATGTAGACATAATAAATGAAAAGTGAGCAATGCAACCAAATAATGTCTTGACACTTTTACACAGAGCTTCATTAATTATAATGGGAGCAGTCTAACAGAAAATAATTCTTGCTTTACTGGACATAAATCAATGAAGAGAACAAACTAGGACAACATACATTCTTAGGATTAATTATGTTCTAGGAACTAAGTTTTAGGCTATATTCAGCCCAGCTTCTTTTCTGATATTTCGAGCAGTTTCTGCCAGATCTTTTAATCCTTCTCTCAAGAGGTACTGAGTCGTAATGAAGGACATTCCTGCTGCAATAGCACTGCCCACACCTGGAAGGAGACTGAATAAATACTCAACAGTAGCCATGGTAGTAAGTGAAGCAGAAACTTGTACTCTGGTCAAAGCTTTTTCTTTGATGGCAGCAACAAACTTTGATTTGGCCATATGTTTCAGGTGGGGCTTCTTCACTTTTTCTGAAAGCCTTGACAGTGATCTTTCATCCAAACCGAATGAATAGTAGCACCTTGACAGGAAAAGCAACACTATGCTTGCATCACATGCTACTGAAAGACCAGGCAGAGGGATCACGGCTATACCAGCAGAGGCAAGAGATACAGCCCAGATCACGCCTTTGAAGAACTGGATCTTCTTCTCAAGAGATGCTGTGGAGCACACGGGCCAGGCTTGTAGAAGAGCAGATCTCTTATGCTCTGGAAGATCTTCTTCGAGAGTGTTTTGAAGTATTTCAAAATCATATTTCTCCAAGTCAAAAGACGATATCAAGTAAACTTTAGGTTCTCCCATATCTTTTAGGTTTTTTTGACAGTCCTCTCTTATTTTGGAAAGAACTTTCTGCTCATCAAATCCCTTTTTCCTTTCCTCTGCTCTGATGTCATTGTCAATCTTGGAACGAACAAAGTAATAGTTTTTCTTCTGTTTTCTTATTTCTTTAGCCAGCATGATGTCATTCTGTGTGAACCTTGCTGAGTTAAGGATAATGAAGAAATCATAGCTCTTAAATTTGACATCTTTAAGGTATTTTTCTGCTTTGAAGTTTGGTGTTCCTATTCCAGGCAGGTCCCAGATCTTCACATTTGGCATTGTAGGATGTTCATACATGGTGACTTCCATTGTAGTTTCGACAACTCCAGAAAGTGCTGCTCTGTCATCATCTTCACTTATCCCTCTAAGTGCATTTACAAAGGAGGATTTCCTAGATCCTGTATTTCCAGTCATGGCGATGTTAAGCGAGACATTAAACAACTGATCAAGTGTTTCTTTAGCTTTTGCTGTAGCCTTTTCCAGGGTGGACTCTCCTGATGCCTTTACTGCCTCAGCAACAGCAGGGTCTTGAGTTTGCATGTTCTAAACAACAAATTTATACATTAATTTAACAACTGCTCAAATTAGTGACATTATACTTATTTAGATAATACAATTTTGTAATGCAACTAATAACAATGAATTATAATTACCTTAATTTCTTGGTTCCAGCAGGAGACCTGTTTGTATTGTGTCTGTCTTCAGTTCAAGTAGAGGCTTGAGAAACGCTGTCAAAGTTTTAAGGACAAAATCTGAAATTAAGAACCAACATGAAACAAATGAACAACAAATTTAACTACAAAGTCAAAAGAGAATCACAGAGTCAAAATCAGTTTTGATTTTACATGTATTTTAATATTATTGAAATGAAAATTATTTGTAGCTATTATTATTTTATTTCATGAAAATTGTTTTCCACAATAACATTATTTGGTAATATGATAAGGTGTTATTAACATGCATTTTCAATGTACCTCAAACTATTTCGAAACATACATTGGATTTCCGTAACTTTAAATGTGTACTGTAACACATGTAAAAATGCCTCCTTAAGTTTGTGCAGGGAGTTTTTGTTGATCAAACCACATAGGAGGAGGAGCTTCTCATCCTCAGCCAAATAATGCAAATTAACTTATTTGTTAAAGAGTCCAATGGCAATGGTGCGCATTTTTGGAGAAATAATGATTAATTATCACATGTTTGTAAAATATTTTGTCATACAGAATAACATTTATATTCATTATGCGATCTGAAGAGCTCAAACAGCTAACAGTCTCCTCTTCCTGATTTGCGTCATTTATGATCTCTCAGCGCTCGCTCATTCGCTGTACAGCTGTCAATCATCTCACGTGGTTCAACGTGGCGTGATTTTTTCCCCCAAACCACTTCAGCGGAAATCTCGCCCTGCAGCCGATTTCATTGGTTTAGGTTACAGTGACGGGTAGGTTTAGGGATCAGTGTTTGGTGTAGGCAATCAGTACAGTGATTGACATGACCAATGAAAACTTTAGAATCAGCTGCAGGGCGGGATTTCCGCTGAAGTGGTTTGGGAAAAAAAAAATCACGCTTCTGTTCAAGGGGGTAATCCATCGACCGGAAGTTGAAGCCGGCCGCGTGCCGCCATCTTGTAGCAGAACTTGCGTTAGCATTCCATTGACTCCCATTCATTTTGGCGTCACTTTGACTGCGAATAACTTTACATCTGAGGCGTTTAAAGACTCCATTTGTCCATTATTTATTTCTAAAGAAACACGACAATGTTTTAAGGACTCCATTACCTTCTACGTTACATTATGGCCCCGTATAAACAGTTTTTGTAAAAATAGGCTAACGATTGCGTCATAACCACTCGACTCTATGTCACACAGTAGAGAAATTACCGTACAGACCCTTATACTCTCTATGGTACAGACAGGAGGCGTACTGGCGTTACATTTTAAAATAAATACTATACAAAATAATGAATCAGAATACTTACTCACTCATGCCAAAGAACTCTTTGCTCAAGTTCCCCGTCTCTGCAAGATTAACGTTGGCAATTTTCACGCACAGCTACTAGAAGATTTACGTCTGTCAGACAGGTTGCTCACGTCATCAAGCTTAGTTTGAGTCAGTTTGAGTCTGCGCGTCAGGAACTGAAGTGCTAAAAAATCGCTAAAAATGGGCTTCACTTGTCTCAGTTGAGTTCCAATGAGATGGCTCTGTCCACTTCTTATACTGTCTATGGTTCTGTTCTGCCTGACGCGGTCCTGCATGACTTCCTCATTCTGACATCCGTGATAACAAAGCTAAAGTAACATCTTTTCATCTGAAACAAGAAGCTAATAAATGCACGGTTTGAAGTATATGTGATTTGTGTGTGATTTTCATGCGATTGGGTTTTTTTCATATGAATAAAAAATGTTTACAGTATGCATGCTAGGTAAGGATAGCCCATAGCTTCATATAAAATGCTAAATATACAGTGTTGGGGAAGCTACTTTGAAACTGTAGTTTGACAAGCTACAAGCTACTCGTAAGTTAAAGTAGTTAAACTACAGTCAAGCTACCCTTTTGGAAAAGTAGTTAGCTACACTACAAGTTACGATCAAAAAGTAGCTACACTGTAAAATCTAACAGTTGTTCTTACTAAGACTTTTTAGTTAACTTTACTTAATTTCCAATAATTTGTTGAACTTACTTAAAACAATTTAGTAATCTGTACTGTTTGCATGCTATGCCTTTGTTACTCAGAAAACCCAAGTAAACATTACTTGACTAGACTAACTAACACTTTTTAGTAAACTTTACTTAATGTCTTAACTTAATTGTAAAAATCTAGTAATATGTATTCACACACTATGCTTTGTTTACTCAGAAAACCCAAGTGAAGATTAATTGATTGGTTTGAGTGTGGTTTTTGTGGCGGGAAAAATCTTAATGGACTTTTCACTAATTTCCTCCACTTCTGCAGTTATTTCTCTCTGTTTGCATTGCATGAATGTTGAATTGTCAATTTTGAGAGAACATCAGCTGACTTGTTGATTTTCCTAAAATATTTTTAGTCACCATTATGGCGATTAATGTTCCCTTTGGTTGGTCACTTGGAACTTCATTTATATTATTATTATTCTCTTTCCATTGATGCAGTGATGCAACAAGAAATCAATTATATGATTTCAAAGGCAGAGAAGTAATATATGTATGTATGTATGTATATATATATATATATATATATATATATATATATATATATATATATATATACATACATATACACACATATGTATGTATAAATGTGTGTGTAATGTGTATGATTGATGTATAACTCTATTTCATGTCAATTAATTATCTATTTATTAATTATCTATTATGTCCTAAACACCTTGTGAAACTTTTAATTGGGTTTATATAATCCCATATAAAAGTTAAATGTAAAAGTGACAATCTTGTAATTGATCATGCTTGAGTTACACAGACTTCAACATTCAGCATGCAAAACACAACAATGGTAACAATTAAATTGTATTTAAAGTAAATTGTCAAGTACTCTCTACAGTTATTTTTTAGTTACTAGAACTCTTGTGTAAGTGAACTATACTAACTAAGCATTTGTCAGTACCACATACTATTCCTATTTCACTTTACTTGCTCTTTTTAAGATATTTTCCTAGTAATGTGAACTCTAATGAGAAGTTAACACAACTAATGCTTTTGATTCAACAGTACTTGAATATATTGATTAACAAGTTTTCTATACAAATGTTATTAAGTTGTGCCAACTAAAAATTAATACACTACTTTACTTGGAAATTTTAAGGCAATCGGTTTCCTCACTTTTTCTAAGTAAAGCCAACTTATTACATTTTACAGTGTAGCTACATTGAAACTACTTTTGCTTTTTTTGAACAACATATATTATAAATAACTGAATAAGTGTCTGAGGAATGTTTTAAGTAAAATATTTAGTGTTTAAAACAATGCAATACAATTATGATTTTTATTGTTTTATTACACACAAAACTCAAATATCTCAGACTGTGTCAAAAGTGCAAAATTGCAACAAATACAACATTGCAAGAACAAAATATACATCCAACGTAAATTGCATGTATAGACTTTTTCCCAAAAATACCGATTGTGAGATGGTTGCATTTTGGCAAGAAAATACATTGAACAACCGCTCACATGTGGCACTGACAATGCACGTTAGACTCGCTCACATGCAGTGATGGAGCTCGCAGAATTTACTGTGAAAGAAGAACCTGAATCACAAGCTGCTTGTGAGCACAGTTCGGTTCGCTCTGAAGCCAGTCACAACAAATCTATACACCAATTTAATTAGATCAAAGCCTTTGTCGTGCGATAAAAAAAACTAAGATTACATTTTTTGTTCAACTGACAAACACGATGACGCAAACTTTAGTGGTCTTTTATGTTCATTACCAAACTGGCGGACAGATCATGGCGGTTCAATGTAATTAAATCAGAAATAGAAATTTGTTGTAACATATAGAGAGCAACAAAGCAGGATAATTAATACATTTAAAATGGGCATTAATCACCTGTATGTGCGTCCTTAAATTTTTGCTTGAGGTCTTCTGTACGTCAGTGAACCGTTAGCCGCAAGATGCGTAATTCAACAACAGGTGGCGGTAGTGGCAAAAAAAATAGTTTGTAATCTAACAAGAAGAAGAATATCCTTGCATCGCGCTGATTCGTGCAGGCTCATCAACACGCAATGTAGCTTTTGCTCACGCTACACCGCTACTTGCTGCAAAAAGTAGTTAGCTACTGGAAAAGCTACACTGTTTAAAAAGCAACTGAGCTACTGCCAAGCTACTGAAAAATGTAGTTAAGTTAGTAGCGTCGCTACTTGTAGTTAACTACTCCCCAACACTGTAAATATAACATATTTCAAAATATTTTTTTGACTTGAAACCATTTTAAACCGCGACCGGAATATGATACAAATACTTAATGGTGTTTTAAAGTGAGTTTTAAGTAAAAGTGTAATATTACTCAATTAAATTGTGTCATGTAGCTTTATGCTACCTGTTGTGCTAATGCACCTGCTGCAGGAGCTATTCTATTCCATACAATAATTTTTTTTTAAAGAATTCAAATAATGTTTCAAGAATAGTTTTTTTTCTTTTTTTTTTCTAACAAGACTTGAGATAATAGGTTTGTCAGTACCATAGACAGTACTCGGTAGGTACTCAAGATGGCGGCAGTCAACTGGAAAAAGAGCGGATAACGTAAGAGGTCACGTGACTGATATTCATGTATAGCCGTGGAAAGAATATGGACATGATGATCTCAATGTGAGCAGTTTTCTTGTTGCCATCACTACATTACATTTTAGATATTCAACCACATTGTTTATGTTTAAATAATTATAACATGTTTATTTCAATTTAACTCAACGGTGCTCCAAGGCAGAATTCTTCAAATAACTGTGGAGTGTTTGTGTTGATGGTAGGAAGAATTGTTTGATAACAATAATAATTATTTTTTTTTTGATAGCTTTGTCAGATTGCTGTCTGTCATTGTTAATTTATTTTTTAGTTTAAGCAAAACCAATATCCAACAAACTTATGTCTGTTTTGATGTAACTTACTAGTAATACATTGTTATATCTTTTGCTGAGGTGAGCTAGAAAAAAAAAAACGAATAATTTGGGAAAAAGTATATTCTCAAAGGATGCTTGTGATTTACATTAAGCATAATTTCCAGTCTGACATGGCTGCAGTGAGGAGATGGTGGTGCTCCTGCTAACAAATTATCCTGTAAAGTAAGCCTATTTGCAAGTACTTCCAATAAATAAAACATATTTAGTAGTAGTAGGTGAAGGAGGAGTACAAGTTTTTTTATCCTCTCTTTAATAATGTTAATTTTCACAGTATTTGCTATTTTATTTTCCCCCTGTGTGGAGTAAATACTTTCTAGGCAAACTGTAGGTCACTTGTTTGTTGTTGTTTTGAAAAAAAAAAAGAAAAAAAAAACTTTTTTTAAAATATAATGTAAGATCAGATGCTGAAAGAATGATGCTCAGAAAAAGGCGCAAATAAATGAAGACATGTATAACTTTAACTAAAATAGGAATGCAACAACTAATCTGACAACTGATGATAAAATGTTCAAGTTCCATTTTACATTAATATTTCATGATTGATGTATTTGTGTTAATATATGTAACCCTATGAAAAAAAAAAGGTATTTACATAAGCCAATTATTTTGATTATTTTCATTGTAATATATATTCCACCTTTGATATAAGTGTTTATATTATGTTTATATGTTTTAATATATTAAGTTTGTTTGAAAATGCACTTACCTGTGAGAGATCCAATCAGGAGTCAGGGTGAGAGGTCGAGAGGAAGCGGGAGATGAACGCGAGGAGAGAACGGAACTGAAAAATGAGAAGGAGAGACATGTGAAGATTGTGCTGTGACAGATACGAGTTAAAAGTTGGTAAAACACCAAGTTTAAAGTTCGTTGTGATAAGTGACATTGTATACTGCGCGAAGAGTGGGTTACAGACACTTATATAAGTTACAGTGTGATAGTTCATGTCGTGAACTTTGCGGTTATAGTTAGCAGCACCACGAGGAGAAAGTGTGGACGGCTAATTACCACGAGCAAGCTAAAAGGACTTTGCCAGCGAGTAGCCTGCTCGGTTGCTGTGTGGAGTGCATCGCCTGAAAAGCTAATCGCCGAGGAGGAGACTGTGAAGGTTTGGAAGGTTGTTGAGCATTGGACGCATCGTGTTCCGGAGAGGGGAAGGATGACCCGGTGACTCATCAGTTTGTTGCGTGAGTTTTATTTTGTTTGTTGCGCCGAGGCGTGAAGCGACCATTGTGTTTTAGGTCTCAACGATCTCAAGCTACACAACAGGCCTGCCACGTATTCATTTGACTATCAGGGTATTCATTTTGTTTATTCATTTTGATGGCCATTTAGTCATTTGCCGGCATTAGATTTAAAATTTCAATTGGTTTAATTTGGGGAATTTAATGTGATTGAGAATTGTGATTATTTGAATTTTGTTTATTTGAATCTAATTGTATATTTGTGAATATTTTATATTTTCTTTAAGTAAATTGTTCATAACTATTTACTGTGACGATTGTTTTTTTATATTTTTGGTTTTATATATTTATACGAGTGATATATTTAAAGTAAATAATATCATTTAGTATATAATAATTTGGTTCGGAGTGGACGTAATTATTTGTGTTAAAGTTACATAATTATTCCTTTCCAGTCAAAGTAATATTAGCCTATGCTTAGGGTAGTATAGTAATTTTAGTAGGTGTAATACTAAAACGGTTATTAAAGTGAGTGTTCATTTTAATTAGCATGTGAGATAGAGACATATAGTTAATATTTTATTATATTTTAGCTATACAGACGTTGTGTGGTTATTATAAATTAAGTAAAGTTACTATTAGGAATAAAAGAGAACATATAATAGGAAGTTAGTAATTTACATTGGTGCATTAATTAATAACAGAAAGAGAGATCTTTCGCCAAATAGGAATTCGGGGAGCGCACTTCAATAAAATAGCTAAGACACGCTAAGGGGGCGCTACATAAAATGGGGGCTCGTCCGGGATAATTAATTAATGCAAGTAATTAATTAGTGATTTTTGCTAATAGCGTTAGCAAATAGAGAGAAGTTTGTTAGTCTTCAGGAGAAATTAAGCACTAATTACTGAGAAGCTAAAAACCTAATAGAAAATGGAAGCTAAGTGTAGTGCAGTGGAGTTAGTCCAAGAGCTCAAAGACTGGTGCAGAAGAGAAGAATTGGATGATGCCCATGCTCTCATGGTACTGATACCAGAAGATGTTGCAAATGCCCAGGTCGAAGACGCTCTAGGAACCATCAAAGCATTAGGGCGAGTACGAGTGAGAGGACGGACAATCAGTCTGAAGCTGGATAGCCACAGAGTGCTATGCGAGTCCAAAGAGATGGTGGATCCCACCAAAGTCCCTCCTGAGCTGCTGCCCGAAGGTAAAACGAAAAGTTGGAGGATTGTTGTTGCTTCTGAAAGTCATGCTCCTCCCAGCCCGTTAAAGAGCTTGTTGGAGGAAACACAAGAGAGTGGCTCGGCTGAGTCTATTATTTGTGCAGTAGGTGATTTGCTTACCAAGATAGGGAAACCGTCAGGGGAAAACAGCAGTTACCGTCGACTGAGAGTGTTCTCAGGAACGGTACCAACGCCAGTGGGAGAAGAGTCTCTCGAACATTGGCTGGAACATGCACACCTAATGGTCGAGGAGAGCGAGTGTTCAAATAAGGAGCAACGACGACGCATCATGGAAAGTCTGAAAGGCCCTGCGCTAGCGGTTGTAAAGGCTGTGCGGAATGCTGATCCAGAGGTTAGTCCTGCTGTGTGCTTAGAAGCCATCGAGAGTGCTTTTGGTTCTGCTGAGACTGGTGAAGACCTGTATTTTGCCTTTAGATTGCTACAGCAGCAGCCAAAGGAGAAGATGTCTGACTTTCTAAGGCGCATAGAACTGTCATTGACCAAAGTAGTTCGTCGGGGAGGTTTACCCACCAGTCGTACTGACCGTGCCCGAGTGGAGCAGCTGCTAAGAGGAGCTATCCACGCAGATATGATGCTTGTTCAGCTCAAACTCCGAGAGAGAAAGGAAAACCCTCCATCATTTTTGGAACTGTTGAGTGAGATCAGAAGTGAAGAAGAATATGAGTCATCAAGGATGAAGTTGAACACCTCTGTCCGAAGTGTCCACACAACTCCAACTACAGACAGTAGGCAGGATGATGTTGAGCGATTGAGAACAGAAATTCAGGAACTCAAGTCAATGTTCACTGCCATGAGTACTTTGCATAGCCAGGTAGTAGCAGACCGCAAAAGACCTGAGGCTATGACAAAGATGCACACTCCAGAGATAAGTAACGAGAGTGAAGTAGCTGTGTTGAGAAAACAAGTGAACGACCTGCAAAAGCAACTAACCGGCCGGAAACTTAAGAACTCTGAATCCCCTATTTCAGTACTTCGAGTGGAGTCATCGAGACCAGAACCTAGTGATAGTAGAAGACAGTCCTATAACGACTCGGATGGGAACTTCTGTTATCGCTGCGGTGAGAGCGGCCATTACTCTGTCAAATGCCAGAACGCAGAGAATCAGGCCAAAGTGATACAAAAGCTGATACAAGCTCTAAAGAGAGCTAAACAGAGTGATCCATCGTTGGAAACGGCAGGAGGTCGTCACACAGTATGTTCAGCTAAGAAGAGCGAAGTAATCACCCTTGAAAGAGGCATTCCTCAAGGATTGATTGGCCCTTGTTCAATCATACCAGTGAAGATAAATGGCCAGTACTGTGAAGCACTTCTGGATAGTGGCTCTCAAATCACCATTATCTTCGAGACCTGGTACAAACACCACTTACCTGATATTCCAATTCAGCCAGTGTCAGGGTTGGCGATATGGGGGCTGAGCGACACAAGTTACCCCTACTTGGGATATGTGGTAGTGGAAATGGAGTTTCCAGAGAAGGTCACGGGCGCAAAGGAGACACTTTCCGTCCTTGCTCTGATTTGTCCAAGTTCCAAAAGCCCTGAAAAGACACCTGTGATTCTAGGCACCAATGCCAATCTGTTTCAGCGATTGTCTATGCTCTGCCGAGAGACCACAGGAGTAGACCTTGCACAGACCCTTGGCATAAGAACCAAGAACTCCCATGTTCGGACAGACACACCAATCACCGAGAGTGATGAGGGTGAAGTGGCATCCGTGAAGTGGATGGGCCCAGGCTCACTAACCTTACCTCCAGGGGGTGAATGCTGCGCTATCTGCGACGTGGAGTTGAAGAAACCGCTGGGTAAAGACATGTGGATGGTGGATGCATCACCCGCTACGGCATTACCAGCCGGAGTACTGTTGCAGCCTATGGTGGTACATGGCACTGCCGTGGACGGTCACATCACTGTACTTATCCAAAATGAGTCTCGGAGAGAAACAGTCATTCCAGTTGGAACTGTCTTAGGTCAACTGTGTCATGCTGATCCAGTCATTCCATCCATGAAGGTTGAAACTGAAACGGTGACTGTACCAGCTGAGTTAGACCCTCATCTGATCCAGTTTGGCGATTCACCCATATCACCACAATGGAAAGCGCGACTCCGCCAAAAGCTGTGTGAGCGAGCAAACGTTTTCTCATTGCATGAGTGGGATGTCGGCCTGGCAAAGGATGTGGAACATCATATCAGGATGACCGACGAAAAGCCATTCAGAGAGCGGTCAAGACGCTTAGCACCAGCAGACATTGATGATGTTCGTCAGCACTTGCAAGAGTTGTTAAAGGCTGGGATCATTAAGGAGTCACGGAGCCAGTATGCATCACCAATTGTGATAGCCAGAAAGAAGACGGGGCGTATCAGAATGTGCATTGACTACAGGACCCTTAATCAGCGTACCACTCCAGACCAGTACACGACTCCTCGCATAGACGACGCATTGGACTGTTTGACTGGGAGCAAATGGTTTTCTGTCCTTGACTTACGTAGTGGCTACTACCAGATCGCCATGGCGGAAGAGGATAAAGAGAAAACCGCCTTCATATGTCCGTTGGGATTCTTTCAATTTGAAAGGATGCCACAAGGAATAACTGGAGCACCAGCTACGTTCCAAAGACTCATGGAGAAAGCTGTCGGTGATATGAATCTCCTTCAAGTGTTAGTCTATTTGGATGATCTCATAGTCTTTGGACGTTCACTGGAAGAACACGAAGAACGCCTCATGCGAGTGCTGGACAGACTCGAAGAGGTGGGACTAAAGTTATCACTGGACAAGTGTCAATTCTGTCAACCAAGAGTGAAGTATGTTGGTCACATAGTGTCTGCTGATGGTGTTGCTACTGACCCTGAAAAGCTAGAGGCAGTTTTGAGATGGCCTAAGCCCACCGACCTTAAGTCCTTGAGGTCTTTCCTGGGGTTCTGTGGGTATTATCGACGTTTCATAGCAAACTACTCTGCTATCGTTAGACCCCTAACGGAACTGACAAAGGGATATGCACCCACGCAGCGAGGGAAGAGACAAGTTCCAGACAAGACCAAGACGTACTTGAAAGAATCAGAACCATTCAATGACCGATGGGATCAGTCCTGCACGGATGCATTCCACCGTGTCATTCAGTGCTTGCTAAATGCACCTGTACTGGCATTTGCTGATGCTCATAAGCCATATGTTCTACACACGGACGCAAGTTTTAAAGGGCTCGGTGCAGTACTTTATCAGGAACATCCAGAAGGGTTAAGACCAGTGGCGTTCGCAAGCAGAAGATTGAGTTCTCCTGAACAGCGATACCCTGTACACCAGCTAGAATTCCTAGCATTGAAATGGGCAGTCGTTGATAAGTTTCACGGCTATCTCTACGGAGCCAAGTTCACTGTACGCACCGACAATAACCCGTTGACTTACGTACTCACAACGGCAAAACTAAACGCGACAGGTCATCGATGGCTTGCAGCCTTAGCCACCTATGATTTTGACGTCAAGTACAGGCCTGGAAGAGCAAACATTGACGCTGACTTGTTGTCTCGCAACTTACCTGAAGGAGAGGAGTGGGATGGCATGGCTCAGAGCATAGTGAAATCCATATGTCGGAGGGTGGAAGTGAATGTAGAGCAGAATTCGTCCCCCAGATATGTGGAACAATTAGGAGCTTCACCAGACTGTATTCCCGAAGTGTATGTTTTCCCGTCTCAGCTACATCTCAGTTCACTGGAACAGCTATCTAAAGCAGATTTGATGAAAGCTCAGAGGATGGATGATGTGATTGGATGTGTGATGGATGCAGTGAAACAGGGAGTCTGGCCGAGCAACAAAGACTTAAACCCAGAGACAAGATTGATGAAAAGAGAAGTGGATAGACTTGTGATGAGAGATGGACTTCTGTACAGAGTAAGCAAGAGAGCTGCTGAGGAGGCACTACAGCTTGTGTTGCCTACTGAGTTCAGAGACACTGTGTTGCATTCTCTTCATGATGACATGGGACATTTAGGCGTGGAGAGAGTAACTCAACTCCTGAGAGCAAGATTCTACTGGCCCAAAATGGCTCATGACACAGAAGAATATGTGAGGAATTGTGGAATGTGCGTCACTCGCAAAACACCTGCCAAGAAAAGCGCTTCTCTACATCAAATCACAAGCAGTGGTCCTATGGATCTGGTGTGTATTGACTTCTTGTCAATGGAGCCCGATGCTGGAGGCATTGGTAATGTTCTGGTCGTGACGGACCACTATACCAGATACGCACAAGCTTTTCCTGCAAAGAATCAGAAAGCACTGACAGTGGCTAAGATCTTAGTTCAAAAGTACTTTGTTCACTATGGATTACCTGTCAGGATTCATTCGGATCAGGGAAGAGACTTTGAGTCGAAGCTGATAAAGGAACTGTTGACAACCTTAGGCATACGGAAGTCACGGGACGACTCCGTATCACCCTCAAGGAGACCCTCAGCCGGAGCGGTTTAACCGTACACTGCTCTCGATGTTGGCTACGCTAGGACAAGAGAAAAAAAGATCCTGGAGTCAACATGTAGCTTCGTTAGTACATGCGTACAACAGTACCCGAAGTGATGCCACAGGATACTCACCTTACTACTTGATGTTCGGTAGAGAGGCGAGACTGCCGGTAGACCTGTGCTTCGAAACGTCGAAAGATGGAGCCGACGAGAGGAAACATTTCCAGTATGTTGACTGTCTGAAACGTGATTTACAAAGAGCATATGAACTGGCTGGTCAAGCTGCAGACAAGACTCATCTAAGGAACAAGAGAGCCTATGATCAGAAGGTCAAGTTTCAGAAAATTCAGGAAGGAGACCGAGTTCTGTTGAAGAATCTAGGACTACAAGGGAAACATAAGTTGGAAAGCCGATGGAGTTCCATACCTCATGTAGTGGTTGGACAGATGCCGAACTTACCTGTATTCCGGGTGAAACCTGAGGAAGGAAGAGGTAGGGAAAGGACCCTACATCGAGATCATATCTTACCAATTGGACAATCGGTGAGGATTCCAGTGGAACAAGGGTGTGAAGAAACCAACGTGAGACCTAGAACACGTTCAAACAGAACAAGACAAAGTCAAAAGAACGTGAATAAAAGAGAGGAAATACCAGAGGTAACTGATTCATCATCTGAAGTGGAGTATGAATATTCTAGTAGACCATACAAGGAGTATGTGGACCGTCTACTGAAGAGGAGAGAAAATCGTGATGGAATCTCAGTACGTTCGCAATACGAAGAGGGCAGAGAACCTGATACTGTGCAATCAGCTGAAGAACTGGATTCTGACGAAGGAGATGATGATGAAAGTCAAGAAGCAGAGAGAGAATTGGATCCAGATGATTCTGAAATAGACCTGGATGCTGGAAGAAATTCTGTTAAAGCCTCTGGAGAGAGTCTGAGCTCTAGGACCGAAGTTAGTACAAATAGAGTACCTAACACCAGAGTAACTGAGAAGAGAAGAATAAAACCAGTGTTGAGATTAACATATGATGAACCTGGAAAAGCCAGTGAGCAACCTATTACTATAGTTCATAGAGGAGTGACTATTACAATAGGAAAAAACTAGGTTTCCACTTAGTTATAAGTAGGAACTGGTAGTTCTACTCAGAACAAAAGTTAATACATCGCCTAGGTGGGTTATGTGTTATGTCTTATGAGGACATGTAGACATTTAGTAAGGGGGGGATGTAGCCCTATGAAAAAAAAAAGGTATTTACATAAGCCAATTATTTTGATTATTTTCATTGTAATATATATTCCACCTTTGATATAAGTGTTTATATTATGTTTATATGTTTTAATATATTAAGTTTGTTTGAAAATGCACTTACCTGTGAGAGATCCAATCAGGAGTCAGGGTGAGAGGTCGAGAGGAAGCGGGAGATGAACGCGAGGAGAGAACGGAACTGAAAAATGAGAAGGAGAGACATGTGAAGATTGTGCTGTGACAGATACGAGTTAAAAGTTGGTAAAACACCAAGTTTAAAGTTCGTTGTGATAAGTGACATTGTATACTGCGCGAAGAGTGGGTTACAGACACTTATATAAGTTACAGTGTGATAGTTCATGTCGTGAACTTTGCGGTTATAGTTAGCAGCACCACGAGGAGAAAGTGTGGACGGCTAATTACCACGAGCAAGCTAAAAGGACTTTGCCAGCGAGTAGCCTGCTCGGTTGCTGTGTGGAGTGCATCGCCTGAAAAGCTAATCGCCGAGGAGGAGACTGTGAAGGTTTGGAAGGTTGTTGAGCATTGGACGCATCGTGTTCCGGAGAGGGGAAGGATGACCCGGTGACTCATCAGTTTGTTGCGTGAGTTTTATTTTGTTTGTTGCGCCGAGGCGTGAAGCGACCATTGTGTTTTAGGTCTCAACGATCTCAAGCTACACAACAGGCCTGCCACGTATTCATTTGACTATCAGGGTATTCATTTTGTTTATTCATTTTGATGGCCATTTAGTCATTTGCCGGCATTAGATTTAAAATTTCAATTGGTTTAATTTGGGGAATTTAATGTGATTGAGAATTGTGATTATTTGAATTTTGTTTATTTGAATCTAATTGTATATTTGTGAATATTTTATATTTTCTTTAAGTAAATTGTTCATAACTATTTACTGTGACGATTGTTTTTTTATATTTTTGGTTTTATATATTTATACGAGTGATATATTTAAAGTAAATAATATCATTTAGTATATAATAATTTGGTTCGGAGTGGACGTAATTATTTGTGTTAAAGTTACATAATTATTCCTTTCCAGTCAAAGTAATATTAGCCTATGCTTAGGGTAGTATAGTAATTTTAGTAGGTGTAATACTAAAACGGTTATTAAAGTGAGTGTTCATTTTAATTAGCATGTGAGATAGAGACATATAGTTAATATTTTATTATATTTTAGCTATACAGACGTTGTGTGGTTATTATAAATTAAGTAAAGTTACTATTAGGAATAAAAGAGAACATATAATAGGAAGTTAGTAATTTACATTGGTGCATTAATTAATAACAGAAAGAGAGATCTTTCGCCAAATAGGAATTCGGGGAGCGCACTTCAATAAAATAGCTAAGACACGCTAAGGGGGCGCTACATATAATTTCTTTCTTTCTTTCTTTCTTTAGGAGAATTGGAAATGGAAGCTAAGTAATGTGGGAGTTTCCCTATTCCAAATGTTTTTATTTTTAACATGTTAAATGTATGCAATTATTTGACTAGTATTATATAGTGAATAATATTAAACATTTTTTTTCAGCAGATGCCACCTGAGATCCTGAGACATATCCTCATGAATGTGGTCAAAGAAGATGAGATGACTGTCTTCAGACTGTCTCTGACTCGGGAAAACGAGATTAAAGAAGGAACTCAGACAAAATGTCATTAAGCACTTTTTTTGTTTTTGACATCTGACAAGATTTCTTTTCTTGATGCTTATTTTTGCATTTTCCCTTGAATGTGTACTGGTATTTTAAGTTGTTTGCAGACCTTATTGTACTGTACCTTTAGGATTAAAATTACAGAGACAATTACTTGACTCATTTTTGCGGTGACGACATGCTATTATTAATTCATCAAATTTAGGTTTAAAATCATGTGATTTAAAATGTTGTAAAATTAAATTACTTATTACTATTTATCAGTACTAGCCTACTACACAGGTTAGAACATCATCTCAATACAATATTGAGCATCACGTCACTTAAGTCCAGCGCATGCGCATTATGACTATGACTTCGCCAAAACACACCACCACCATCCAGATTGCAGCAGGACTGTCTCGTATATCTACCGGCTGCAGCCTCCCCATATAGCATTATTTTATCAGTTTTGTGCGGCGTTTTCTCGGAGCGGGCGGGTTTTTGGGAGCTTTTGGGCTGGAAATCGTCGACCCAATCTGGCAACACGGGCTGCAACCGTCCCAGACAGCAAAATGTATTTGGGCCCGATTTGGGCCAGGTCTTCATTAGCATTTGGCGCAGATCCGCTAAACGGACCTGGGCCGGGCTCATTCTTTCCAACGGCCCAATACCGGAACAGGTTGGAATTACGGATCAGAGACAGATCTGGGCCAGCACTGGCCCAGTACAGTTATTAATGCCATGACATGTGGTGCAGATCTGGCCCAGATCCGTGACTCATATTTTACATCTGGGGCTCATCTGGCCCTGGTCTGTGATTCATATTTAGGCTATCAGACAATTAAGGCACAAACACACAGACAATTTGTAATTTTCCAAAAAACTTTTTTTATTTTAAACTCATTTATTGCTCATTAGTTGGGTGTAACCGGGCACGGCGGCCACCCCCACGGTCGCATGCCAGATTAAACCACCTGATGGTATACTGGTTTATCTCGTGTCGGTGGCTTTGTCAGACATGCGATTCTTCCTCACTGCTCCTGTAAGAAGTACAAAAAGAACACAAAGCCAAGAAACAAAGAGTAAATATTGGATCCAATATTCAAAGATTCTTTATTACATGACATTATAGTACAATGTTTGCACAAATAAATAATAATAAATGTGACTAAAGTGGTGTGGAGTGAGTAGTATTAAGGTAAAAGAGTATCAAAAATCGAGAGCACGTAGATGTGAATTTGAAAACTTGTATAATAAATATTCATACTTGTGCGTGAACATTTACACTCACAGCTCCAATGTGAAAACCTGTAAAATTAAAATCTGAAGTTGAATGTTGAAATTTGCACTCGCAAAAAGAGTAGCAAAATTCAAGGCGCGAAGTTTGAAATTGCAGTGACAGATTTGAGAAGTTGCAAGTGCCTAATTGAGGTTGTACTGCGATTAAATACAAATATATATTACAAGTTTGTGTCTGTCATTGTATTTCTGTGAATCGCATTTTACACATTTGTGACTACTTGTCTGCAGCTTAAAATTCAGAATACAGGTTTGTGACTTTTGTCTGCGAGTGCAAATTTTAACAGACGAAATTTTGAAAGACGTCTTTCTTTCTCGGTAGGGAAGAGAAGGAAGGGAGGAGGACTGTTTACTTCATTTTGGCTAACTTTAAACGATTTGCGAATTATTTATCTTTTTTTGTGTTTTGGTTCAAAACAAAATTGGATAGGTTGTTTCCGTGCATGTTAAGTGTAATTTCGTTTTTTTTTTTTTTTTCGTCGTGCTGTAAATTAAGTGATTTCGAGCTTCGTCAGTCCATCGCATCGTTCCGCAAAACACACAAAAACTTCGATAAAGACTGTAAAAAGGCTGGTCTATCATACTAAGGTACAGTTTGTACAATAAGTTGTATTTTAATGTGTGAGTGTAAGTAAGTAGGCCTAGTGACTCACCAAAATTTGAACGCCTGGCCGAAAACGAAACCGAAACCAGACACATGGGGAGAAAACAGAAACGCACACACATTAGGCTAAAACATTAAATAAATAAATAAATAAATAAATAAATAATAATTCTAAATATTATAATATTTGGCCAAGCTGTCACATTTGTGCCATTTTCGATGCTTACCACCATAATGTAAATAAACATCCAGTGGTTTTGTCTTTTGTTTGACTGGATAAAAATATTTTCTCTATATTTTTCACGCAGTTGTAATATGCACACGTTTAATGTTTAAGAAGTTTATGGTGAATGTTACGTGCTTAAAGATCTTTAAATGGGATGACAACTCAACATTTATGTGAGATGCAATTGTCGCTATGTATTTATTTTATTTTATTTATCCTTTATTTTACCTGGATAGTCCCATTGAGATAAAAATCTCTTCTTCCAGGGAGTCCTGGCCAAAATGGCAGCACAAAAAGTTTCACGTAAACAATACAAACATAAAACTCAAAATCTTACATAAAATTTCACTCATAAAATGGCAACAAAAGTTACTTTACAAAACATGCACACGTTTCCTTTAAATTGGTCGATAAGAGATTTTTAAAAACGTTTAAAGAGGGGAGTGTTTTTATCATTATTAGGCTATACTCTGCAGCTCATTCCATAACCAGGGAGCATAGGAAGAAAAGGCAGTTTTACCAAGCTCTGAACGTACTCTAGGAACCTTTAAAAGCAGTTTTGCACTAGATCTAGTGCTATAATTACAGATGCAATAAGACAATAGGCGACAGATATAAATTGGTAATTTGCCTAACAATGCCTTAGCAATAAACATCAACATGTGTATTTTTCTCCTTTGAAACAAAGATGTCCAACCCACCAATTCATACAAGGTACAATGATGAGTGCGTGAAGAGGCACTCGTCACAAAGCGTAAGGCAGCATGGTATACACAATCTAATTTTTTTTAGCGACGATGAACCTGCATGCATATAAATTTCACGTACATCAGATACACCTACTGGATAATGGTTTTCGAAGAGCCACTTTTTTCTTAATGACTTTCTACCTTCAAGACTAATGTCTGATCCCAGTCTGCATGGATGTTTAATTGATGCTGGATTCACAAAGTTGGGACATATTTTGACTATAAGCTCAGAGGAATTGAGTGAAAGGACTGGGGTGAGATCTTTGAGGCTGCTGAAACAAGCTACTACTAAAATATTACATATATTACTTTGACAAATGACTCAATGTAGCAATTGATCAATGGAGAAAGGGGGTTCCATTGCTGTGAGAGAATGGCAAGAGGACGAGAGGTGTTTTTTGAAACCCCTCAGCTTGGAGTTTTTGAGGAAGTTGTGGAATAAGCTCTATATTTCAAGTGTGAAGGCATCCACTCATTTGAGTGAAAAAATGGACTGATTTTTTTAAAACTATCTCTTCTCCTTGAGGCTGCTGGCGGTCCTTATGTACATGGGGCGATAGCCACAAACAGATATGTGGTTCACATTAATCCTTCTGTAGGGGTGAGTTGTCTTTCTGTACAGATGTAAAAACGTTTTTTTCATTTATTTGTAAAGTGTTCTTATTTAAATTATTTGTTTTCACCTCAATGGTTTATTGAAATTGGTGAAGCTTTCTCTTTTGAAATGTTTATATACACTGTAAAAAAAAAAAAAAATCGTAAAAAAACGGTCAATGACTGGCAGCTGCGGCTGCCAAACAAAAACCATAAAAATAAAGTAAAATATCGTAATTTAAATTAAATGCAAAAAACTTTTACAGAAATTTTCCTTAATTTTTTTACAGAAAAACACTGTTATTTTACAACTATTTCCTGAATTATTACGATCAAACACCTTCATTGTAAAAAAATCCCATAAAAAAACAGTCAATGACTGTCAGCAACGGCTGCCATACAAAAACCATAAAATTAATGTGAAATATCCTAATTTAAATAAGTGCAAAATACTTTCACAGAAATCTTCATTAATCTTTTTTAACAGAAACACAGTTAAAACACAGTTAC
This sequence comes from Gila robusta, assembly GCA_030770095.1. Classification (NCBI taxonomy): domain Eukaryota; kingdom Metazoa; phylum Chordata; class Actinopteri; order Cypriniformes; family Leuciscidae; genus Gila; species Gila robusta. Next base: position 133,565 of record JAVALU010001685.1, read on the forward strand.
TTTACATTTATTTTCTGATTTTTTTACTGAAAAACACACAGTTAATTACATGCATGATTTGCTTTGACTATATACGTCACTGCATCAGCAACTACACAGTTACTGTCAGTTAAATAAAGAAACATGCAGCATTTCATCAGTGTTTATTTGCTCATCCTGGACTGAAGCTCAGGCTCTACTCTTCAACACAACGGTGACACACGAAACACACCATACAGAAACACTTTAAACCCCAACAGAACTTTAAACACTAACAGATCTCTCAGGATCACAGCATCTTCACTTATTACAATACAGACTTTATTTCTTTCATACTAACATTATTATTGAAAATTAACAGAGGTTTAGAAGTTGAAGCTTTATTGAAAAGAATAAAGTTTGATGTCACCATGATGGAGATCAGTGTTTGCTTTAGTTGGTCTCTTGAACTTTTAGCATTGAACTTTAATGTTTCTCTGGATGCATTAACTGTGTGTCTCTGATGCATATTTGTTGTGGTAAGAGTCTAAGAGAAACTCAGATCAGATATTGTGTGTCACTTTGTAGTGATAATAGTCATCATGTAGAGTCCTGCTCCATTGATACCATCTGAAGTATAATATCTCTTAATGTCATTAAATATTAGTTATTCATTTTGCATGACGAAGCTTCTATAAAACATTCTCCAGTGCTGTGATACTCAGATTTTATGAAGTCATTATACAGAAAATATTTGACAGTATCATATAGACTCACTCAGACATCAAGAATCAGCGTATGAATCACAACAATGGTGACAATGAAAAAAAAAACTGTTTTGGTTGTCACCATTGTTGAGATTCATATGTTGATTCTTGATGTCTCTATACAACAAAAAAAAAATGAAAATTTTGTTTTTTTGTGACAAATGACAATTTTTTTTTTGTAGTATATATATATATATTCTTAAATGCAGATGGTTATAATACGGATACCACAATATTCCAAGGGTCATGTGAAAAATTATGACATTAAAGACTTTGTATAAAGCTAAATTCCACCTACATACTCCGTAATCTAAGCTATAATATTCAGAGATGTGACTGTCATATCAGTGAATCAGATCATCATATGATGACTATAACATCATCAATTAATGATTGAGATCATCTGATATTATCTCCAGCATTTATTGCTATGACAAACGTGTATCAAATACACAGTTAAAGCAGCCAGAGAAAAGCAATAGTTAAATCTCAAGGGTCATGACCCCAACTAAAGCAGACACTGATCCCAATCATGGTGACATCAAATTTATTTTAAAGTTTTTTACACTTTATTTAAATTAGCATATTTTACTTTAATTTTATGGTTTTTGTTTGGCAGCCGCAGCTGCCAGTCATTTGACCCTTTTTTTACGATTTTTTTAGAATGAAGGTATTTGATCATAATAATGCAGGAAATACCTGTGAAATAACAGTGTTTTTTCAGTTTATTTAAATTAGCATATTTTACTTTAATTTTATGGTTTTTGTTTGGCAGCCGCAGCTGCCAGTCATTTGACCCTTTTTTTACGATTTTTTTACAATGAAGGTATTTGATCATAATAATGCAGGAAATACCTGTAAAATAACAGTGTTTTTCAGTTTATTTAATTTAGGATGTTTTACAGTTTTTTGGGGAGCTGACAGTCATTTGAACATTTTATCATTTAACTGTTTTGTTTCTGTTAAATTACAGATTATATTTGTAATTTTACATACATTTTTATGTAATTTAAGAAAACAGAAAAAACTGTATAAAAAATACAATACATTTTCTGTATAAAAAATGTGAATTACTGTAATTTGTCATTAATGTCACAATACCTAAAATAACAGCTGAATTTTTATTTTACAGATATTATTTGTAATTTTACAGTGTTTTGAGTACAATTTAAAATTAAAGCAAATGATCGTCAAAAAATCACAGTTATTTTCTGTAAAATTAGGATTTTTTTTTACAGTGTATAGTCCAAAGTATACAGAAAAAAGTAAGTTGACTTTATAATTTTTTTTTCTGGTAAGGCAAAACTTGCTTTTTGGGAATCCAGAAAAAATAAGATGTTGGGACAGGGTTCTCTGGATGTGTTTAAGATCTTCAAAGGCTTAGTGGTGGCTTGGCTTAGAATAGAGCATATCTATTATAAAATGGTTAAATGTGTAGAATCTTGCATGTGCATTTGGGGGATAAATGAGGTCATGTATGCAGTAGATGATGATGATTTAAATATTTTCAATTACAAATGATGTCCTAACTAGTTTTGATTTGGTATTGACTTTGAAGTGTTACCTGTTGCAATACAATATCTTCACACTATAGCAATGCTCTCCCACATATTTAGCTATTGTAACTGCACTTATTTCCGTTGTTGATATTAGTACTACCAAAATACAGACAGCACGTTACATGTCCTACAAGAGACAGTAATATACTGGACCACTGTTACACCACAATAAAGAATGTGTATCACTCCGTCTCACGGGCAGCTTTAGGGCTCACTGATCACTGCTTGGTTCATCTTATACCGACCTACAGGCAGAAACTGAAATCAGCTAAACCTGTAATAAGGACTGTAAAAAGATGGACTAATGAAGCAGAGCAGGATCTACAGGCCTGCTTCGATTGCACTGATTGGTCTGTTTTTGAAGCTGCTACCAACAATCAGGATGAGCTCACAGATACTGTAACATCATACATAAGTTTCTGTGAGGATACATGCATTCCTACCAGGACATTCTTATCATTCACTAATGATAAACCATGGTTTACTGGGAAACTCAAACACCTTCGTCATGCCAAAGAGGATGCCTACAGAAGTGGGGATAAAATCTTGTATGCCCAGGCCAGAAACAGACTGACAAAGGAGATCAGAGTTGCTAAAAGAGGCTACTCTGAAAAGCTGAAAAATCAGTTTTCAGTCAACGACCCGGCATCAGTCTGGAAAGGCCTCAGGAACATTACCAACTACAAGTCACCATCCCCCCGATCTGTGGACAATCAACACCTGGCTGATGATTTAAACTCATTTTATTGCAGGTTTGAAAAGCCCTCATTCACACCACACACCGGCTCTGACCTGCACTTCACACATTCACCATCACTTCCTGCACTCCCATTACTCCCCCCTCCTGCCATCCTACCTGAGCTTAAGGTCTGTGTGGAGGACGTGAGAAGAGTCTTCAAAAAACAGAAGACTAGGAAAGCCTCAGGCCCAGACGGCATCTCATCTGCTTGTTTAAAAGCCTGCGCTGACCAACTGGCCCCAGTCTTCACGCAGATCTTCAATAGATCATTGGAGCAGTGTGAAGTTCCCTGCTGCTTCAAACGCTCCACTATCATTCCTGTCCCCAAAAAACCCAAAATCACTGGACTTAATGACTACAGACCTGTCGCTTTCACGTCTGTGGTCATGAAGTCATTTGAAAGACTGGTGTTGGTCCACCTGAAGGACATCACTGGACCCCTGCTGGATCCCTTTCAGTTTGCTTACAGAGCAAACAAGTCTGTGGATGATGCAGTCAACATGGGACTGCATTATATCCTGCAACATCTCGACAGACCAGGGACTTATGCAAGGATCCTCTTTGTGGACTTCAGTTCGGCCTTCAATACCATCATGCCTGGTCTTCAGAGCATTAACAAATCTGAAACACACTAATATTTAATGATAAAGACACACTTTTTCTGAATTTTACTAGCCCATTTTACTTTTATCTCTGAAGATCGAATAATCAAAATACAACATAAAAAGTTAAATTGGGATACCAAATGTATGGTAGCCTACATTAACAGATATTCAGCATTATAGAAATAGGTTTATCATAGTCCTACATAAAATGTGCCAAAATAAGTCACGTTTTTAAACTTAGATTGTGGCAGACGGGCAGACGTTAAGACGTGCAGACGCGCAGACGTTAAGACGGGCAGACGTGCAGACGGGCAGACGTTAAGACGGGCAGACGTGCAGACGGGCAGACGTTAAGACGTGAAGACGTGCAGACGGGCAGACGTTCTACTCTTGGCTTTCCATAGACGCGCAGACGTTAAGACGGGCAGACGTGCAGACGCGCAGACGTTAAGACGGGCAGACGTAATCCACACGTTAAATTCTAACGTGACGCCGCCGTGACGTCTGCATAGATCAACAGCTACACGTTATTGACGTGTCTACGTGACGTGATATTTGCGTGTACGTCTCCATATAAAACAAATGGAGACGTACACGCACGTATACACGTGTGTTATCTGTCGTGCTTGTCAGTCTCGTCGCCGAATGGAACATTCCGAGCGCCATACTGTGAAACTGTTGCGATCATGCTCGCCTCACGCACGCGCCCGCGCCCGCTCGTTGCCGAAGTTGAATTGTCTATAACTTTTTATAAAGGACGCGCAGCACAAATCATTAGAAGAGAGACTGATCCTCGGCTCGCTGTTAGTGAGTTTCCAGAATCTAAATAGTTATCATCTATAGGTTTTATAGGTACTATCCATAGAGCGCCTGTCATTCACTCGCGGAGTGCAACCCTTTAACTGTTCACCAGAGAGAACCTGCCTCTCTCCACTGCTTGTTTGGGTGGTTTATTTGCTGGCTGACCAACATCCCACCCCTCCTGTGATCATGGTTTGACTGTAGGCCTATGTGTATTCAGAGCCAGTGAGCAACGGACTTTCAAAATAATAATAATAAAAAAAACTGCGTTAACGTGCGATAAAAAAATTGTCGGCATTAATTAATAAATGCGTTAACGCGATAATAACGCGTTAACTTGCCCAGCCCTAATATATATATATATATATATATATATATATATATATATAGTTGTCTTATTTACAGAGCAATATCAGTATTGTTGCCAATGCAGTGATTATTTCATGCATGTGTGCTATTGCTAATGTTTAGCTTAAGGTATTAAAGTTAAGTTGATATTTGAATGGTTATATTTGGTTATGGTTTTGTAGTTTAAAATTGTATTAAGCAATATTCTTAATTAGTGGACTCAAATGAAATACATTCACAGTATCACTGCCGTAACATATTGTTAAATATATTACAATAAGATAACTGTAAAAATAACATTAAACTGCTGTCACTTTTGCTGCCAGTATTTCACTGTTAATTTGCAATTTAAGCGTGTTATTGTTAAAGATAGAACTATGGTACTGTATCTTGTATATAATTATTGTTTCTCAATTTATCAACAGTAGCCTACTAATGGACATATAAAATAGATAACTTATGTTTAGTTACTTTATGTAGATTTTTTTATTTTTTATGCTTATTGTCAATCATATTTGACGATAGTGGTCCTGACAGAAACTGAGGTTTCAGACATAGGCTACTATTCGTTCACCAACTGCTTTTTGCCTACTATATAGTAGGGAAGAATGCGGTTTCGAACGCAGCCAATAAGCAGAAATGTCAGGGGTCAGAGGTCATCTTACCTGCTCTTGAGTGTCAACTGATGCTCAATGAACACTAAAGCAGAAAATACAAAGAGAAAAACAGCATAACGGGCATGACAACTCTGAAACTCACTTACATGATGATGCAATGACTAAATTCTGAAAATAACCATCCCTATATTCCAAAGCTGGAATGATAGTGAATGCACATTTTACGAGAAGTGCAAGAGGAAATTAAACCTCAAAGTCATAAAGGACAAAGGCCAACTTTAGGTCGTCATCTGAGAGCAGGGCCTTTTCCTTACAGTGAATGTCATCCCAAAAAGATGCATATCTTCCATATTGTGAAGCTGAAGTCCCCTTTACTTCTGTTTTCTCAACAAATGGAGAGAATTGGCTCCTACTGTCAGGGTTATGTTCTGTTAAGTCTTTGTTTTCACTGTGTTCAGATTCTGTTTGCCTGTTCTTCCTTTGATCCGTTTTTTCTATGAGTTTCATTGATATATCTAATTGACCCGTTCCTCGTGAATGAACTCATCGGCTCTTTGTTTGCCCTCATGTATTTAAGCCCTCAGTTTCAGTTTATTCCTCATCCTGGATTGTTTGTTCTGAGTTTTTAACGTTTATGTTAAAGTTATCTTCTATGTGTTTCCTTGTTTGAATCTTCTATTAAAGACTCTTTTGAATTTCATGCACTGTTACACCGCCTAACTATGACACACACATGCCTGTGCGCTTTGGTTCGACGAAATACTCAACGGTGTTCTGTAATGGGAACTATGTTTAAGGGAACTGTGGTAGTACGGGGAGATAAGTGGGGACACAGTGTTATGATGTGCTTCCTGAGTAAAGAGTTATTCTGAGTATCACGAGATTCCTGGTTTGTTATTGTGAAGATAACACAACATGGTGTCAGAAGCGAACTGAACCTAAAAAGGGAGTAATACCGGTGACATAAGGGGAAAATGGATAGAGAAGCGCCAGCCCCACCGATGTTAGCCTCACAGCTAGCTATGCCCGGCAAGTTCGACTTTACTAATACAAGTGAATGGCCAAGATGGATGAAGCGTTTTGAGCGCTACAGAATCGCATCCGGTTTGGATAAACAGACAGAGGAATATCAGGTGAACACTTTCATGTGCGGCGGGAGATGATGCCGAAGATATACTGTATGTGTTACCATTGACCGATGCTCAGAAGAAATCATATGCTGACGTTACGGAGGCTTTTAACAAACATTGCGTTAGCAAGAGAAATGTTATCTTTGAACGAGCGCGATTCAACAAGCGGAATCAAGAGCCAGGAGAGAGCGTTGAGTCATTTATTACAGCTGTTCATTCACTCGCTGAGCAATGTGATTTTGGTGCTCTAAAGGAAGATCTGATAAGAGACCGTATTGTGGTCGGCATTCGAGATGCCAAGTTGTCAGAAAGTTTACAGTTGGATGCTGATTTAACGCTAGAGAAAGCAATAACGAGAGTGAGACAAAGCGCGGCAGTGAAAAAACAACAGCCAATACTGCGCGGAGCAGAGGAGCCAATAGGACACGTTGAGGCTATACACAAGAAGGAAAGGAGATCACAAAAGCCACTTAAAATTAAGACAGAAAACCAGTCACTGGGATGTGGTAGATGTGGAAACAGTAAGAATCATCCTTGGAAAGACTGCCCTGCTAAAGATGCTGACTGCAGGAGATGTCACCGTAAGGGACATTTTGCAAAAAAATGTAGGTCAGCTGGAGGGGTCCATAACATAACAGAGGGGCAGTCAGAGAGTTATGAGGATGGTGATTTTGCTTTTCTTGGAGAGGTGTTTAAACAAGGAACTGATGGATGGAATGAACTGATTGTGCTGAATGAGGAACAAACAGTTTTCAAATTGGACACAGAGGCTGCTGTCACAGCGATTCCTAGCAGCAGTTTCTCCATTGAGAAATATGGAGTGTTGCAGCCACCTGGAAAAGTGCTGTTCGGACCAGGCAATCAAAGGCTGGATGTGAAGGGACGGTTTAAAGGGCGACTAAGCATCAAGAATAAAACTACAGAACAGGATATTTATGTAGTTGGTGGACTGTCCAAGCCCTTATTAGGACTCCCTGCAATTGAAGCCCTCACACTAATACAGCGTCTCCACACTGTACAAGAGCAACAGGAGGATATTATAACAGAATACCCCTCAGTGTTCTCTGGCTTAGGCAAATTAAAGGAGCCATATAAAATCGAGTTGGAGACAGCTGCTATCCAATATGCTCTGTCTTCTCCACGCCGTGTGCCACTGCCGATGAGAGATAAGGTGCAAGCAGAGTTAAAACGCATGGAGGATATGGGAGTGATTTCGAAAGTGACTCAGCCCACTCCATGGTGTGCGGGCATGGTGGTAGTGCCCAAGGCTCAAGGAAAAATACGGTTGTGTGTGGATTTGACGCACCTTAATAAGTGGGTGCGGAGAGAACGTCACATCCTCCCTGCTGTAGAGCAGACACTTGCAATGCTTGCTGGTGCCAAAATATTTACAAAACTGGACGCTACCTCCGGCTTCTGGCAAATTCCTTTGTCAAAGGACAGCTCACTGTTGACAACATTTATCACCCCATTCGGGAGATATGCGTTCAACCGTCTACCATTTGGAATCTCATCAGCCCCAGAGCACTTTCAACGTCGCATGTCGCAAATGCTGGAGGATTGTGAAGGAGTTGTGTGTCATGCGGACGACATTTTAGTCTATGGAGAGGACATGCAGCAGCATAATAATAGACTGCATCGGGTCCTTAATAGACTGAGAGATGAAGGTTTGACTTTAAACGAGAAGTGCGTGTTTGCAACTGACAACATGATATTTCTGGGGCACCGAATCGGAGCAGATGGTGTGGCACCAGATCCAGAGAAAGTCAGGGCGATCTTGGAGATGCCTGAACCAACTGGAGTGGATGGAGTAAGGAGAGTGATGGGAATGGCTAATTACCTCGGTAAGTTTTAACCCCATCTTGCATCCTACACCCGCCCACTCAAAGATCTGCTCAGTGAGAAAAATGAATGGTGCTGGGGATCACCACAGAAGGAGGCTTTTAAGAAATTAAAATCAGAACTGAGTTCACATCGTGTGTTGGCATCCTACTCCCCAAAAGCAGAGACATGTGTTTCCGCTGACGCCTCATCCTTTGGCTTGGGGGGTGTACTGAATCAAAAGCAGGCAGATGGAACATGGAAGCCGGTTGTGTTCATCTCTAGGAGCTTGTCTGAAGCAGAAAAACATTATGCCCAGATTGAAAAGGAGGCTTTAGCAGCCACTTGGGCATGTGAACGGCTGTCAGCATACCTCCTGGGCCTGAAATTCAGACTGGAGACGGATCACAAACCACTGCTTTCACTGTTAAGCACCAAAGCACTAGAGGAACTACCTCCACGAATACTGCGGTTTCGTCTGAGGCTGATGAAGTTCACTTTTGACATAGTGCATGTGCCGTGTAAGCAAATGATAACTGCCGACACATTATCCAGAGCTCCAATGAAGCACACGTTCACAGAGGTGGAGAAGCAGAATGAGAGCGACGTTAAGGTGTTTGTGGATTCTGTAATTCAAGCCCTCCCAGCTACAGAAATGAGGTTGAATACAATAATCAAGAACCAGAAGGCTGATCCTATCTGCGCTAAACTCATCCAATACTGTGAGACTGGGTGGCCTGAGAAACATGTCCTTCCACCAGAGTTGGGACTATACTGGTCTGAGAGAGAGAATCTTACAATGGCGGGAGAGCTGCTTCTAAGGGGTCAAAGAATCGTGATTCCCCACAGCATGAGGCAAGAAATTCTTCAAAGGATACATGAGGGTCACCAGGGCATAGTAAAGTGTCGAGCTAGGGCTCGCCAGGCCGTCTGGTGGCCAGGATTGTCTGTGCACATCAATCAGCTGGTGGAAAGCTGCAGCACATGCTCACAACACAGGGCCGAACACAGAGAGCCGTTGTTAACCACTTCAGTACCGGAGAGACCATGGCAGCGGGTGGGCACAGACTTATTTTTCTGGGAGAAAAAGACATACCTTTTAGTTGTAGACTATTTTTCACGTTACATTGAAGTAGCACACCTAAATGTTGCCACAGCCAACACTGTCATTGCGGCTTTAAAAGATGTGTTTAGCCGCCATGGGATCCCAGAGACAGTTATGTCCGATAATGGACCACAGTATAGCTGTGCACTCTTTAAGATCTTTGCCAGTGAATACGGGTTCACACACATTACCAGCAGCCCAGGATATCCGCAAGCAAACGGGGAGGCTGAGCGCGCAGTGGCTACTGTGAAAGGTCTCTGGAAAGGTGGGGGTGAGAAAACAAAAACTTTGCTGACATATCGTTCGACCCCTTTGGAAAATGGGTACTCTCCAGCACAACTTTTAATGGGGAGACAACTGCGTACCACAGCTTCCAACTTTTCTAACCCCTCGATGGCCAAACATTAAGAGATTCAGGGAATCTGACAAGTGGGCAAAAGAGAGACAGCGAAGCAGATACAACAGGCGGTACAAGACACGTCCCTTACCAACATTGCGGCCTGGACAGAGCGTGTGGTTGCAGAAAGAGAAATCACAAGGGACTGTCATTCACCAGGCAGAAACACCTACACAGCAAAAACTCCAGTGTTAAATGAACTCTCCTGGGAGTTTATATGGCTCCAGACTCAAGAGTGTAAAGTGTTAAAATATGAGTGTTAAATTAACACTCAAGAGTAGGGCTGCACGATTAATCGCACGATATTGTTATGCGCATCTCGTCAGTAAAGCCGGTTCCTTGATTAGTAGTAAATCGCCTTCACCTGCTTTCAGATGGAGCGGCATTTACTACAAAGAGCCGTAGTTAACTGACAAGCTGAGCCAAATCGCATTAAAATCGAGGACATATCGCCAACGATATTTAATGCGATATGGCTCAGCTTGTCAGTTAACTACGGCTCTTTGTACACAGCAAAAACTCAGTGTTAAATTAACACACCTGGGAGTGTATATGAGTCCACACTCAAGAGTGTTAAAGTTAATGAGATATTTAAGTGATTAATTAAGTGATCATTGAGCATTATTGAAGACACCTAAAGCAGAATCACTGAAGGAGAAAACCGGAATTTCAGGTCACCATTATGGAGATGAGTGGTTGCTTTAGTTGGGCTCTTGACCCTTATATTATTAACTTTAGATTTTGTTCGGCTGTTGTATCTGATTTATACCTGCCAGATGAACAAAGAAAAAAAAATTGATCTAATGGTGATGGCTATATTATGATATTTATCATTTGAACTAAAAGTTTGTGATTAATACTGTTGTATACAGCATAACTGAGATTTTGCATAAATATCCAGAATTTGAGATATAATTTAAAGGAGTTCTTAAAAGTTGTAAAAAAAAAAAAAAAAATCTCTCCTTTAGGCACACACAGATATCAAGATTTAGTCTATGCATCTCAACAATGGTGACGAGCAGAATATTCAATTAGGAAAAGTAAATTACGTAGACAATTCAGATCATAATTTACAATTAAAATGCATGATGGGAGCCATTAATGAGTTGTGATTGGTGGAAACAAGGATTATTATTGTCACCACGGTTGAGATTCACAGGCTGATTATTGATGTCTGTGTTTCTAAATTAATGCATTTGAAAGTGTTTAGATCAGGACCAGTTTTATTAAATGTTTTGGATTATAAGAAAAATAAAATTATCACATGCTTAGAACCACTAAACTGTTACTATCAAGTTTAACCAGATCATCTGAATGAGTTTCATTTTTCAGATCACAGCATGATTATGTCAAAACACAACCAACACTATCAGATCTAAATTATCTTTGTTCTTTTGACTGTAATAAATCAATAACAGCAGACAAACAAAATATAAACCAAAAGTATAAGGATCAAGAGCCCAACTAAAGCAAACACTTATCGCCATAACGGTTGCTTACAATTTTAGTTTTTCTCCTTCAGTGATTCTGCTTGTTAACATCAGGTGTCTTCAATAATGCTCAACCATCACTAAATTAATCACTTAATTATCTCATTAACTTTAACACTCTTGAGTGTTAATTTAACACTCATATCTGCATCATATAGTCCATCTGAAAGCAGGTGAAGGCGGTTTACTACTAATCAAGGAACCGGCTTTACTGATTAGATGCGCATAACAACATCGTGCGATTAATCGTGCAGCCCTACTCAAGAGTGTTAAAGTTAATGAGATAATTACGTGATTAATTGAGGGATGATTGAGCATTATTGAAGACACCTGATGTTAATAAGCAGAATCACTGAAGGAGAAAATCACAAATTGTACTTCACCATTATGGAGATCAGTGTGTGCTTTAGTTGGGCTTTTGACCCTTTTATTTTTAACATTATATTTTGTTTGTCTGTTGTTACTTAGTTATAACAGCCAGATGAATAAAGGAAAAAAGTGATTTGACGTTGTTGATTATGTTATGATGTAATCATCATATGAACTTGATCACTGAACTCATTAAGAATCTTGTGACATAGATACATATTGTTAATTACAACATCATTGATTATACGTCAAAGATCTACAATTTTCTATATAATACAAAGGATTTCTTTAAAGTTGTTTTCAAAAATAAAAAAGTCTTTATTTTAGGCACACACAGACATCAAGATTCAATCTATGCATCTCAACAATGGTGACGAGCTGAATATTCAATTAGGAAAAGTAAATTATATAGACAATTCAGATCATAATTTATTCATACCGCAATGCATGATGGGAGCCATTAATGAGTTGTGATTGGTAGGGCTGCACGATTAATCGCACGATATTGTTATGCGCATCTCGTCAGTAAAGCCGGTTCCTTGATTAGTAGTAAATCGCCTTCACCTGCTTTCAGATGGAGCGGCATTTACTACAAAGAGCCGTAGTTAACTGACAAGCTGAGCCAAATCGCGTTAAAATCGAGGACATATCGCCAACGATATTTAATGCGATATGGCTCAGCTTGTCAGTTAACTACGGCTCTTTGTACACAGCAAAAACTCAGTGTTAAATTAACACACCTGGGAGTGTATATGAGTCCACACTCAAGAGTGTTAAAGTTAATGAGATATTTAAGTGATTAATTAAGTGATCATTGAGCATTATTGAAGACACCTAAAGCAGAATCACTGAAGGAGAAAACCGGAATTTCAGGTCACCATTATGGAGATGAGTGGTTGCTTTAGTTGGGCTCTTGACCCTTATATTATTAACTTTAGATTTTGTTCGGCTGTTGTATCTGATTTATACCTGCCAGATGAACAAAGAAAAAAAAATTGATCTAATGGTGATGGCTATATTATGATATTTATCATTTGAACTAAAAGTTTGTGATTAATACTGTTGTTTACAGCATAACTGAGATTTTGCATAAATATCCAGAATTTGAGATATAATTTAAAGGAGTTCTTAAAAGTTGTAAAAAAAAAAAAAAAATCTCTCCTTTAGGCACACACAGATATCAAGATTTAGTCTATGCATCTCAACAATGGTGACGAGCAGAATATTCAATTAGGAAAAGTAAATTACGTAGACAATTCAGATCATAATTTACAATTAAAATGCATGATGGGAGCCATTAATGAGTTGTGATTGGTGGAAACAAGGATTATTATTGTCACCACGGTTGAGATTCACAGGCTGATTATTGATGTCTGTGTTTCTAAATTAATGCATTTGAAAGTGTTTAGATCAGGACCAGTTTTATTAAATGTTTTGGATTATAAGAAAAATAAAATTATCACATGCTTAGAACCACTAAACTGTTACTATCAAGTTTAACCAGATCATCTGAATGAGTTTCATTTTTCAGATCACAGCATGATTATGTCAAAACACAACCAACACTATCAGATCTAAATTATCTTTGTTCTTTTGACTGTAATAAATCAATAACAGCAGACAAACAAAATATAAACCAAAAGTATAAGGATCAAGAGCCCAACTAAAGCAAACACTTATCGCCATAACGGTTGCTTACAATTTTAGTTTTTCTCCTTCAGTGATTCTGCTTGTTAACATCAGGTGTCTTCAATAATGCTCAACCATCACTAAATTAATCACTTAATTATCTCATTAACTTTAACACTCTTGAGTGTTAATTTAACACTCATATCTGCATCATATAGTCCATCTGAAAGCAGGTGAAGGCGGTTTACTACTAATCAAGGAACCGGCTTTACTGATTAGATGCGCATAACAACATCGTGCGATTAATCGTGCAGCCCTAGTGATTGGTGGCTGCCAGAATGCACTGCAACATGCTTTATTATTGTCACCATTGTTGAGATTCACAGTCTGATTATTGATGTCTGTGTTTCTAAAGAAAATATAAATTTTTTAGATATTTTTGATTATATTAAAAGCACTGAAAGTCCTATGCTGTAGAATCACAGAGCAATTGTAATTAACAAGTTAAACTATCTCAGTAAATTTAGATTTTCAAATCACAACATGATTATGTCAAAACATAACCAACACCATCCAATCACTTTTTGTCTTTGTTCATCTGGCTGCTATAACTCAATAACAGCAGACAAACAAAATCTCAAGAAAAAAAATTAAAGTGTCAAGAAGCCAACTAAAGCAAACACTGATCTATATAATGGTGACGTACAATTTGAGTTTTTCTCCTTCAGTGATTCTGCTTGTTAACATCGGGTGTCTTCAATAATGCTCAATTATCACTCATGTAATCACTTAATTATCTCATTAACTTTAACACTCTTGAGTGTTAATTTAACACTCATATTTTAACACTTTACACTCTTGAGTCTGGAGCCATATAAACTCCCAGGAGAGTTAATTTAACACGGGAGTTTTTGCTGTGTAGGTCTTACTTAGTACACACTGAGGGAGGTCTGATCAGGAGAAACCGCACTCACATGCGGCCAGTTCTTTCTCCGCTTCAAGAACCCATGGAAACAAATGACACAACCCTCGAACAGAGTGACATTGACACTTATGTGCACACTACTAAGGGAGTGAACATTTCCAGGGACACTGACATGAGTAGAGCACCTTATGTGACCAGTTCTGGCCGAGTATCACGGCCTCCTGAACGTTTGAATTTGTGAAGAGGTAGAAAAGAGAGAGATAAAAAAAAAATAAAAAAAAAAGTGTAACTGTTCACTGTTCATAAGAAGGTGGGAGATTGTGTAGCCTGTAACTGAATGTTTAAAGGTTTTTCAAAGAGGTATCCAATATGTTACAATTAGAAAACTTTCTCTCCTTTCTTAAAAGGGGAGGTGTTCTGTAATGGGAACTATGTTTAAGGGAACTGTGGTAGTACGGGGAGATAAGTGGGGACACAGTGTTATGATGGGCTTCCTGAGTAAAGAGTTATTCTGAGTATCACGAGATTCCTGGTTTGTTATTGTGAAGATAACACAACAAACGGGTTTCACAAACGATGAATTGGGCTCGATATTTGTCTTGCTTCTATTATCAGTTGACAGTTTTGCATGTGATAACCAGTTTCCAGACAATCACCCAAACACGTGAACACAAGATGAACTGGATAGTTTTGCAATAGTGTAACATTATAGATATGTGAAAGTCTGTTGTTTAATCATACGTCGTTTCCATGAGAATCAATAAAATAGCAAATAAAACTTCAACATCATCAAATTAAGTTATTTTAAAGTGGCCACATCTCAGAATGATTCTATATGGTTGTCACGTCACATTTTAATCACCATCTGCACTACATATCCCATCATCCTCTCCGGCTCACACCTTCACTCACTCCATCATTACCTGCACCTGCCAGCGATCATCGTCATCAATCACCATGGATACTAATGTTCTTCACAGCTGTCTGCCATTGTCTCGTCATCACCTGTGTATTTAAGGTCCTGCTTGTCTTCAGTTCAGTTGTTGGTTATTGTTTGTGTCAAGTGCGTACTGTTTGTTAGTGATGGCAAAATGTGGCTTCCTGAACCACTGAGACCTCGCAGCCCATTGCTTCACCCAAAGGTTCATTACTCGAAGCTTCATTCAGCATTGCTCATAGTGACACCTAGCTACTGTGCAAAGAAATAGCAGACAAATTAATTAATTCTGGACCAATGATCTGTGCAGACTTATGATGTCCATATAAACCCACTACCCAACCCCCCCATTCTGTTACATTTTTAATTTCTTTCTTTTCTTCTCACTGTTAATGTCTGTAACCTTTCATTTGCAATAATAAAAAGACCTGAGCAGACATTTGTCCATTGCCTGGGTATAAAATAAAATATGTAGCCTATCTTTCTCTGTCTGAATTTACTTGTGCAGAGACAACTGTCACACACACAGTTAATTAATTAATTATTCATAAATTGTTTGGATAATGACAGTATGAACAACAAAAGTGAGACTATGTTGAGTGCAGTGCTTATAGTGGAGGGAGTGTAATAAAGTAAACTGCTACAGAATAGTTTGGGGTGGGAAAAGTTGAGAAATTAACACTGAGAGTGTGAATTATATAAACTCTGAGCAGAGTGTTAAATGAACACTGAAGCAGTGTTAAAGTTAATGAGATAATTAAGTGAATAATTGAGTGATGATTGAGCATTATTGAAGACACCTGATGTTAACAAGCAGAATCTCTGAAGGAGAAAACCGTAATTTTAAGTCACCATTATGGTGATCAGTGTTTGGTTTAGTTGGGCTCTTGACCCTTAAATCATTAACTTTAGATTTTGTTTGGCTGCTGTATGTGAGTTATAACAGCCAGATGAACAAATAGAAAAGATGATCTGATGGTGTTGGTTGTGTTTTAACATAATCATTAATTGACCTGGATCGCTGATTTCATCAAGAGCATAAATTCTGAGTTAAATTTACCTTATGGATTTTTTAAACATTTTAGAAAATACCATTTTTAGCCTTTTCAATGAAATCCAAACGATCAAATAAAAAAAACAATTCCAAAAAATATTTTATGTAGGCACAAACAGACATCAAGAATTAGCGTATAAATCTCAGCAATGGTGACAAACAGATCACCTCTGAACATGAGCTCATTGTTTATTCATGCAGCAATGCATGATGGGAGCCATGAATGAGTTTTGATTGGTGGCACCCAGAATGCACTGCAACATGCTTTATAATTGTCACCATTGTTGAGATTCACAGGCTAATTATTGATATCTGTGTGTCTTAAAAAATATGAAAAAAAATTGTATAAGAGAAACTTAGTTTTATTACATTGTAAACGTTAAAAATATTATGCTGTACAAGGTCACTGCTGCTATAATTAATAAAGTAAACCTAACTCTATATTAAATTAGGCTCTATATGAGTTCAGTGATTCAGGTCAAATGATTGTAAAATAATGATTATGTTAAAACACAACCATCAGATCACCTTTTCTATTAGTTCATCTGGCTGTTATAACTCATGTACAGCAGCCGAACAAAATCTAAAGTTAATGATTTAAGGGTCAAGAGCCCAACTAAACCAAACACTGATCTCCATAATGGTGACTTAAAAATTACGGTTTTCGCCTTCAGAGATTCTGCTTGTTAACATCAGGTGTCTTTAATAATGCTCAATCGTCACTCAATTATTCACTTAATTGTCTAATTAACTTTAACACTGCTTCAGTGTTCATTTAACACTCTGCTCAGAGTTTATATAATTCACACTCTCAGTGTTAATTTAACCCTCCTATTATCCTTGGGGTCAATTTGACCCCATTCAATGTTTAACGTCTGTAAATACATACTTTTTTTTTTTTTTTTGCTTCAGATTTAATGACTTTTCCTAATTTAATGGGGACAACTCTGTAAACATAAAATTAACCTGCTGATATTTTTTCAATGTCCTGTACACATTTTGTAGCATCGGTGTTCCTTGGGGTCAATTTGACCCCAGGCTCTTTTAGCTGTATAAAACATAAGAAATATTAAAATTGCACACACATTTGTTTTGGTTGTTTTATTGAGGTCACTATAACATGTTATAATTGTATAATGTTCATTATAATTTTACATAAATTTATTCCCCCCGTGCCGTGGGGGAGGGGAAAACATAATTCTCATGGTTTACCAAACAAAGGGGAGGAGCAAACATTATAAAAGCATGAACAGAAGCCTTCTAAACCATTTCTCTTTGTGCTCTGTGTGCTCTCTATGTTCTCCATCTCTTTCATTTGAAAATGACATCTAAACACCCTTGGCACCCTCGTCCTGATCTTTGGAACCTCCACAGATGGCTCCTGGACGGGATGAGGCAGGTTGAGTATCCTACTACCAGCGGTGGTGGTTACCATCACTTCCGCTTAGCATCGTCCACGAGACATGTCTACGCGTTGAAGTGGAACCTCTTCGTCAGCTGGGCTCTTCTCACCAAGAAGACCCCCGGAGATGTTCGATCAGTGTCGTGCTTTCCTTCCTTCAAGAAGGGTTGGAGCGAAGGCTGTCTCCCTCCACCCTAAAAGTATACGTTGCCGCTATTGCCGCACACCATGTTACAGTGGAAGGTAAGTCCGTAGGAAAGCACGACCTGATCGTCAGGTTCCTGAGGGGAGCGAGGAGACTGAATCCTCCTCGCCCTCCTCTTGTTCCCTCTTGGGACCTCTCAGTGGTTCTAAATGCCCTGCAGAGTGCTCCCTTTGAGCCTTTGCAATCAGTGGAGCTTAAGTTCCTGTCAATAAAGACAGCACTCCTGGTTGCATTGGCCTCCATCAAGAGGGTAGGGGACCTGCACACATTCTCCATTGACGAAGCGTGCCTGGAATTCGGGCCGGCTTACTCTCACGTGATCCTGAGACCCCGGCCTGGATATGTGCCCAAGGTTCCTACCATTCCCTTCCGGGACCAGGTGGTGAACCTGCAAGCTCTGCCCCTGGAGGAGGCAGACCCAGCCTTGGCACTGCTCTGTCCAGTACGTGCTCTCCGCTCTGTCCAGTACGTGCTCAGTACGTGTTTCAGGACCTCAGACCAGCTTTTTGTCTGTTATGGTGGGAAGCTGAAGGGAAAGGCTCTCTCACTGGAAAAGATAGTGGACGCCTTTGCTTTGGCATACCAGCAGCAAGGTCGACCGTGCCCCCTTGGTGTGACTGCCCACTCCCCGGAGTGTGGCGTCCTCTTGGGCTTTAGCGCATGCCGCCTCGCTAACAGACATCTGCAGAGCTGCAGGCTGGGCGACACCTA
This sequence comes from Gila robusta, assembly GCA_030770095.1. Classification (NCBI taxonomy): domain Eukaryota; kingdom Metazoa; phylum Chordata; class Actinopteri; order Cypriniformes; family Leuciscidae; genus Gila; species Gila robusta. The sequence continues at coordinate 152,134 of JAVALU010001685.1, forward strand.
ACACATTCGCCAGATTCTACTATCTCCAAGTGAAGCCAGTGTCCTCTCATGTACTCGCTTCAACCAGCTAGTACTGGACCCACTCAGGTGTCTTTGCTTGCTCGCCATTCCACTCCACGGACTGGAAATGTGCGATATTCTCCTCAGGTGAGCTTCCCCGAAAGCCCTGAGTTCCTCCAGCACTCCTGACGTCTGACGTCGGCGCCAGTGTCTATTGCCTGCGCGTCAACTAGGTGCCTCCCGTGTGCATGGTCCCTCCTCTGAGCGACCCCCACATGTGTATTTCCACTGTAAGCCTCTCTGAGCATGTGTCTTTCCCTTGGCAAGGTCTTTCCCTTGACCACCTGCGACTGGACACCCCAGTGTTCTCCATATGCATCCCTCCGGGTCATATGTGTATTCTCTAAGTCCCCCCCCCCCCCCCCTCTGGGTTGGCAATAATTGCATATTTCCTATAAAGCTATGGGATATTCTCCCCAGTGTACCTTGGTATTCCTGTGCTAAATAGGAGTCCTTCGTCCGTGCCAGTCTCACGACAGGGATCTCAGATTTACGCAGGGCACTGGAAGACAGCCGAGAGGGTGGCGTGATTAGACTGGTAACCCCATTCGTCGTCATCCGACGTAACTCGGAGTGACAACGGAAGGGAACGTCTCGGTTACGTATGTAACCCTCGTTCCCTGCGTAGGGAACTGAGACGTTACGTCTTCCTGCCACTTCCGCTGTACCGCGGGGATCGCCTGAGTTCAGTCTCGGATCTTTAGCGAAGAAACATATCTGCATGTTGCTGGCATCCTCCTTTTATACCCACGAGGTAAGGCGGAGATACGCAATGCAAATTCCGCAGACCCATGGCATTTCTTTGGCTCGTTATGTATACTCGAAGTCGATAGGCTTTCTAAGCGAAACCCCATTCGTCGTCATCCGACGCAACGTCTCCGTTCCCTACTCAGGGAACGAGGGTTACATACGTAACCGAGACGTTTTTCTTTCCAAATGTTATAGATTACCAAAATCTATACTTAGAAATATTATAAAACAAATAAAACACCAAAAATATGTATACTTTTCCAATTTTAGGTCAATCAGTAAGATTTTATGGTGATTTGTAAATTTGTCCATAGTCGTGCAATGGGTATTCTGGATGTATAAGGGGTGGGGAGGGGGGGTGGTGGGTGGATGTCAACTTAAAAGGTTATTTAAGTAGTCAACAAAGATATAAATTACCTGAGACACAAACCTTTGTAAAAAAAAAAATCATATTCTGGAGGTTTAAATTACTGGGGTCAAATTGACCCCAGTGGGTAAAAGATGTTATCGGATTTGAGGGTAACAGGAGGGTTAACACCCTCAGTGTTAATTTAACACCCTCAGTGTTATTTTAACACCCTCAGTGTTATTTTAACACTCTCAGTGTTAATTTAACACTGGGGATTTTGTTGTGCATCAGGTGTCTTCAATAATGCTCAATCATCACTCAATTATTCACTTAATTATCTCATTAACTTTAACACTGCTTCAGTGTTCAGTTAACACTCTGCTCAGAGTTTATATAATTCACACTTTTCAGTGTTAATTTAACACTGGGGGATTTTGCTGTGTACATTACCAGGAAAAAGGAAGAGTCGCAAAAAGCAAACAAATCCAAAAGGGCGATCCAAAACAAAAAGCAGTCCATATCCAAAAATCCAAATAATCTTATCTCATTAATATAACAAGACTATAACATAGCTACTATAATTAATAATAATAATATACGTATTCTAACCTGATATAATGTAATAATATACAGCCCTAACACATATATGACTCAATAACGACAATGACAATGAGAGTTCTCTGACTCTCTGACACTTCTACACCTGCTTCTACTACTCCTGACAACACCCACAAGGTGGCGCAAGTTTCGAACCCCCTTTATCCGTAGCGACACTCAGACCGAACCGATGACGTATCCACACAAACCGAGGCCTCGTTTGTCATTAGTCACGTGATTTTCACGTTAACAACACAAGCCTCGAATCGCGGCTTCATCTGGCACGCCCATTTTTTCTCGACACAAGCTCCGATGCCTCGCTTCAAATGTCTGTCTTGTGTGGCAGTTGAGATCGTTGAGACCGCCCGCCCAGAGTCTCGTCCCGCCAGTTCTTTCATGTCAGTCCTGCCGAGCCAGAGACTGTTCACGTCACGCCTGCCGCACCCGAACCCTCAGATCAGACACACTGATATTAATCAATACAAAATGGGAAACTACCAGGATATTTCAGGACACACTGAAGGAGTTTCCTGGAAAACTTGACATACCGTGAATTATTTTTTTTCCCCCTTCCTCACATTTCCATTTTATTGTTGTTATAATATTGAGATTTTTTTTTTCTCTTTTTCTTCAGTATGTAAAATATTTGTCCAAAGAAAATATTCTGGATTTGTATGTTTTATGATGGGACCTTGAACCTTTTATGAACTTGAAAGGACCAATACAAATATTCTCCTGATATTATTTTAGTTTTTTTCTCTTATGAGGGAGAGTAACCCCTGATATGACATTAACAGTTTACAGTATGTGACCTGTGACCTTTTTGTTCTGTTCTTCTGAATGTGGAAAACAAGAAGAAAAATTGTTTAACATTTTTTAAAGTTCTCTTGTGTTTCCTTGTTTGAATCTTGAATCCGCTTTTGTTTGATAAAGTTCTCAACATGTTTCACAAACGACACTATGTGCTTGATGTTTGTCTTCCTCTTATCCGTTGACAGTTTTGCATGTTTAGTTGTGATTCTTCGTTCCAGACAATCACCCAAAATACAGTGGTATGAAAAAGTTTGGGCACCCCTGTAAATTTTCATGATTTTCTTTTATAAATCATTGGTTGTCTGGATAAGAAATTTCAAACTAAATTAGGCATGTGCATACATTTAGGCACCCTTGTCATTTTATTGATTTCAATACCTTTAGCACTAATTATTAGAACTCAAAATTGGTTTGGTAACCTCAGTGACCCTTGACCTCCATACACAGGTGAATCCAATCATGAGAAAGGGTATTTAATGAGGCCAATTGTAAGTATTTCTTCTCTTTGCATCTTCTCTGAAGAGTGGCAACATGGGAGCCTCAAAACAACTCTCAAATGACCTGAAAACAAAGATTGTTCAACATCATGGTTTAGGGGAAGGATACAGAAAGCTGTCCCAGAGATTTAAGCTCTCAGTTTCAACTGTGAGGAACATTGTGAGGAATTGGAAGACCAGAGGCACACTTCTAGTTAAGGCCAGAAGTGGCAGACCAAGAAAGATCTCAGATAAGCAGAGGCACAGGATGGTGAGAACAGTCACAGTCAACCCACAGACAAGCTCCAAAGACCTACAACATCATCTTGCTGCAGATGGTGTCACTGTGCATCGTTCAACTATTCAGCGCACTTTACACAAGGAGATGCTATATGGACGAGTAATGCGGAAAAAGCCTTTTCTCAGCACACGCCACAAACGGTGTCGCTTGAGGTATGCTCAAGAACATTTGGACAAGCCAGCTTCATTTTGGAATGAGGTGCTGTGGACTGATGAAACTAAAATAGAGTTATTTGGGCAAAACAAGGGGCGTTATGCATGGCTGAAAAAGAACACAGCATTCCAAGAAAAACACTTGCTACCTACAGTAAAATTTGGTGGCGGTTCCATCATGCTGTGGGGCTGTGTGGCTAGTGCAGGGACTGGGAATCTGGTTAAAGTTGAGGGTCGCATGGATTCCATTCAGTATCAGCAGATTTTGGAGAACAATGTCCAGGAATCAGTGACAAAGTTGAAGTTGCGCCGGGGCTGGATCTTTCAACAAGACAACGACCCAAAACACTGCTCAAAATCTACTAAGGCATTCATGCAGAGGAACAAGTACAACGTTCTGGAATGGCCATCTCAGTCCCCAGACCTGAATATTATTGAAAATGTGTGGTATGATTTAAAGCGGGCTGTCCATGCTCGTAAACCATCAAACCTGACTGAACTGGAGATGTTTTGTAAAGATGAATGGTCCAAAATACCTTCCGCCAGAATCCAGACTCTAATTGAAAGCTATAGAAAGCGTTTAGAGGCTGTTATTTATGCAAAAGGAGGATGCACAAAATATTGAGTTAATTATTATTTTGTGGTGCCTAAATTTATGCACATGCCTAATTTAGTTTAAATAATTCTTGCACACTTTCCATAAATCATATAAACTGTATTTCACTTCTCAAATATCACTGTGTTTGTCTCCTATATGATATATTTAATTGAAATTTCTTATCCAGACAACCAATGATTTATAAAAGAAAATCATGAAAATTTACAGGGGTGCCCAAACTTTTTCATACCACTGTAAGTGAACCCAAAATAAACCGGATAGTTTCACAATAGTAGAACATTATAGATATGTAAAAGTCTGTTGTTCCTTGTAACTCGCAGTGAAACTGAACTCTTGGGAAAATAAACGGAGCATATGAATATGATCAGTATTTCAGTCAGAGCGAATCCCTCTTCAGACGCTCTTCACTCACTCCAGGTAGGCATATTCATACTTCTTTATTTATAGCAAAATATCATTATATTCATATTACACACAGATGATTTTATATTTTAGTTATTTATTTACAAATATTGCAAAGACAGTGATTAACTTTTTTTTCTAAAAAAAAGAAAAAAATAATAATAATGACAATAACTTTTTTTTGCTGTTAACTGTTAAAATCTACTTTGAAATTACATTTATTTCACTAATGCAATATTTAGAAAATGATACGAGTCTTCATTAAAACGGAATAAATCTCATAAAATTTTGTGCTTGAATTCATTTAGTTAAATGATTAGTTAAGAATAAACATTTTAATTCAAAGAAATAAACTAATAGGGTATTTTCAAAAACAATAAATGATTTGGAAAGATTTTGGTTTTAATTCAGCGAGTGAAATAAAGATTGATAACTTTTGAATTGTAGATGTTTTTCTCATGGTGATTTTTCTCAGTGTGTTTGACAGATCTGAACACACACACACACACACACACACACACACACACTGGTGACCTTATCAAGCAGTGTCTCTGATCACAGTGTTTGACATCATCCTTCAGTCCAGCGTGAGTCTTACTTTCATTTAGCAATTTATGAGTCATTTTTCTCTTCATTTTTTATCTTTGCATCATGGATTTAATTCAATTGAAATCCTTTAATGTTCCATAATTGATGAGATTTCCTTTACTTTATTCTCACATCATTGACACAAGTGTAAGGAGTGAAAGTATTGTGTGTATTGATCCAAAAAAAAGTGACATTCAACTACAATAAATGCACACACAATTATTAATTCAATTCAATTAAATTCAAATGTATTTGTATAGCGCTTTTCACAATACATATTGTTTCAAAGCTGCTTTACAGAAAGTGCATTTCAGAAATGTACATAGAAAAATACAGTTAGTTAATCATGTATTAATTTAGGGCAACATTGAGTCGTCTCTTCACAGGCGTTGAGTCGTCTCTTCACAGGCGTTGAGTCGTCTCTTCACAGGCGTTTAGTCGTCTCATCGCAGGTATTGGGGCATCTGAAGTCTCCGTGAGAGGCTGGATACAAACTGGAGCTGACGAACGCTATTTACCTCGGGACTAGCGTCCTGAGATAACAGCAGAAGAGCAGATGGGAAATAATTAGCATAGCTGCTGTTCATAATATTAATGCATTCAATCTGATTCAACAGTAGTACAAAAGGTAAGCATTATGTGAATGCTTGGCTAAAAAGATGCGTCTTTAATCTAGTTTTAAACTGGGACAGCGAGTCTCAGCCTCGAACAATATCAGGAAGGCTATTCCAGAGTTTAGGAGCTAAATGTGAGAACGCCCTCCCTCCTTTAGTGGACTTAGATATCCTAGGAATGACCAGAAGCCTCGAATTTAGTGATCTTAAAGAACGCGATGGATTGTAGGGCGATAGAAGGTCCATTAAATACACAGGAGCTAAACCATTTAGGGCTTTATAGGTCAGTAGTAATACTTTGTAATTGATACGGAACTTAATGGGTAACCAGTGTAGAGATTAGGGCTGCACGATATTGTTATGCGCATCTCGTCAGTAAAGCCGGTTCCTTGATTAGTAGTAAATCGCCTTCACCTGCTTTCAGATGGAGCGGCATTTACTACAAACAGCCGTAGTTCACTGACAAGCTGAGCCAAATCGCGTTAAAATCGAGGACATATCGCCAACGATATTTAATGCGATATGGCTCAGCTTGTCAGTGAACTACGGCTGTTTGTACACAGCAAAAACTCAGTGTTAAATGAACACACCTGGGAGTGTATATGAGTCCACACTCAAGAGTGTTAAAGTTAATGAGATAATTAAGTGATTAATTAAGTGATGATTGAGCATTATTGAAGACACCTAAAGCAGAATCACTGAAGGAGAAAACCGGAATTTCAGGCCACCGTTATGGCGATCATTGGTTGCTTTAGTTGAGCTCTTGACCCTTATATTATTAACTTTAGATTTTGTTCGGCTGTTGAATCTGAGTTATAACTGCCAGATGAACAAAGAAAAAAAAATGACCTAATGATGTTGATTATATTATGACATTTATCATTTGAACTAAATGTTTGTGATTTATGCTGTTGGTTACAGCATAACTGAGATTCTGCATAAATATCCAGAATTTGAGATATAATAAAGGATTTCTTAAGAGTTGTAAAAAAAATAAAAAAAAATCTTTTTTTAGGCACACACAGATATCAAGATTCAGTCTATGCATCTCAACAATGGTGACGAGCAGAATATTCAATTAGGAAAAGTAAATTACATAGACAATTCAGATCATAATTTATTCATACCGCAATGCATTATGGGAGCCATTAATGAGTTGTGATTGGTGGCAACAAGGATTATTATTGTCACCAAGGTTGAGATTCACAGGCTGATTATTGATGTCTGTGTTTCTAAATAAATGCATTTGAAAGTGATTTGATTAGAACAATTTTTATAAAATATTTTGGATTATAAGAAAAATATATTTATCATATGCTGTAGAACCACTCAGCTGTTGCTATCAACTTAAACCAGATCATCTGACTGGGTTTCATTTTTCAGATCACAGCATGATTATGTCAAAACATAACCAACACAATCAGATCACACTTGTCTTTGTTCATTTGACTGTAATAAATCAATAACAACAGACAATCAAAATTTAAACTTAAAGTACAAGGATCAAGAGCCCAACTAAAGCAAACACTGATCGCCATAACGGTGGCTTACAATTTTAGATTTTCTCCTTCAGTGATTCTGCTTGTTATCTTCAGGTGACTTCAATAATGCTCAATGATCACTAAATTAATCACTTAATTATCTCATTAACTTTAACACTCTTGAGTGTTAATTTAACACTCATATCTGCATCATATCGTCCATCTGAAAGCAGGTGAAGGTGATTTACTACTAATCAAGGAACCGGCTTTACTGATGAGATGCGCATAACAATATCGTGCGATTAATCATGCAGCCCTAGTAGAGATGATAAAATTGGCGTTATATGATCATATTTTCTTGACCTAGTAAGAACTCTAGCAGCTGCATTTTGCACTAACTGTAGCTTGTTTATTGAGGATGCAGGACAGCCAGCTAATAAAGCATTACAGTAATCTAGTCTTGAGGTCATGAATGCATGAACTAACTTTTCAGCATCAGAAACAGATAGCATGTTACGTAGCTTAGCAATGTTTCTAAGGTGGAAAAAGGCTGTTCTTGTAACATATGAAATATGATTTTCGAAAGACAAGTTGCGGTCTAGTATAACACCCAGGTCTTTTACTGTAGTGGATAAAGTAACAGGACATCCTTCTAAATTAAAGTTGTATTGTACGAGGTTTTGTGGGTAGTTTTTTGGACCAATAAGTAATACCTCCGTTTTATCTGAATTTAATAGCAGGAAATGACACGTCATCCAGCATTTTATATCTTTGAGACACTCTGTCAATTTAGATGAGTTAGTGTTTTCATCTGGTCGTGATGAAATATATAATTGAGTGTCATCAGCATAACAGTGGAAATTAATTCCATGTTTTCTTATAATATTACCAAGTGGCAGCATATATATTGAGAATAGCAGAGGGCCTAACACCGATCCTTGCGGCACTCCATAGTCTACTGACGTTATCTTCGATTTTTCCCCATTTAAACAGACAAAATGGTAACGGTCCGATAAGTACGATCTAAACCAGCTTAATGCCTGTCCCTGAACACCAGTGTAGTTTTGTAGTCGATCCAAGAGTATTTTATGATCTATAGTGTTGAACGCAGCGCTAAGATCGAGTAGAACTAGTATTGAGATACAGCCTTGGTCCGAAGCTAAAAGTAAATCATTTGTAATTTTAACTAGTGCAGTTTCTGTGCTATGATGCGGTCTGAATCCTGACTGAAATTTTTCATAGATATCATTTTCTTGCAAGAAAGAGCACAATTGAGCGGACACAATTTTTTCTAGTATTTTAGATATAAATGGAAGATTTGAAATGGGTCTGTAATTTGCTAGGTTATTTGGATCTAATTGTGGTTTCTTAATGAGAGGTTTTATTACTGCCAGCTTTAATATTTTTGGAACATGACCTAAAAATAAAGACGAGTTAATAATATTAAGAAGAGGCTCTTCCACTACAGGTAACACTTCTTTCAGAAGTTTAGTGGGTATTGGATCTAATAAACATGTTGTTGGTTTAAATGCAATGATAAGTTTATTTAGCTCTTCCTGTCCTATAGTTGTAAAGCGGTGTAGTTGTTCTTGAGGGGCGATAATTGAGGCTGAATCATAAGACACCATAAAAGATTGTACATTTACAATTGTGTTTCTGATGCTTTCTATTTTCTCAGTGAAGAAACGGAATATTTTGCTCTGGTGATGTCTGTTTATTTGTTAGTCTAGCCACGGTGTTAAATAAAAACCTTGGATTATTTTGGTGATTTTCTATTAGTTTGCGGAGATGCTCAGTCCTGGCTGCTTTTAGAGCCTTTTTATAACGTGACATACTGTCTTTCCACGCGATTCTAAAGACCTCTAAATTAGTTTGTTTCCATTTACGCTCTAAGTTACGAGTTTCTCTCTTGATAACATGCGTAGCACTGTTGTACCATGGTGCTTTAGTTTTCTCTCTAACCTTTTTTAATCTAATTGGTGCAACAATTTCTAATGTACTAGAGAAAATGGTGCTCAAACTGCTAGTCATTTCCTCTAGTTCATCTGTTTGTTTGGGTTCACTGAGCAGCTGAGATAGATCAGGTAAGCTATTTGATAATCTATCTATAGTGGTTGGAAGGATTGTTCTGCCTGGTCGATAACGTGGCGCAACATGACAAATTTCAGCAGTACGTATTATGCAAGTTACCATGTAATGATCAGTGACATCATCACTTTGCGGTACAATATCTATATCGGTTGGATTGGTTCCATATGATATAATTAAATCTAGTGTATGATTTAGACGATGAGTGGGACCACTGACGTTTTGCTTGACCCTAAAGGAGTTTAATAAATCTGTAAATGCAGCCCCTAACGCATCATTTGTGTTATCTACATGTATGTTAAAATCTCCAACAATTATTGCTTAATCGACATTGACCAATAGATCTGAGAGAAAGTCTGCAAACTCTTTTAGGAAATCAGCATAGGGCCCTGGAGGTCTATATACGGTCGCCAAGGCTAGAGATAATAGGGATTTCTTTCTTACATCTAAGAGCGTAACATTTAGCACAAGTACTTCAAACGAATGAAACCTTTGACCTGTTTTCTGAGTAACATTTAGAATATCTCTATAGATTGTTGCAACACCGCCGCCACGACCGATCAGACGGGGCTCATGCTTATAACAGTATCCTGGCGGAGTAGACTCATTTAGACCGAAATAATCATTTGGTTTAAGCCAGGTTTCAGTAAGGCAAAATACATCGAAACTATTATCTGTGACCATTTCATTTACAATAACCGCCTTAGGTGTGAGTGATCTAATGTTTAGGAGACCTAGCTTTAGAAATTGTTTTTGTTCACTGATATTGAGATTTTTCCTAGATCCTACACTAGATTTATTGTTTGGCCTCACTAAACGAGGAATATACACAGTTTCTATATAATGTTCTACACTACTTATATCAATTAAGCTGGGAGAGCAAATACTGTGATTTGGACTTTGACTTACTAGTCATATGGTGTGTAACGTCTTGGAGATGTTGTCCGACAGAACAGCCGCTCCGATTCTGCTGGGGTGCAGGCCATCAGCACGGTAGAGCCTAGGTCGCTCCCAGAACAGATTCCAATTATTTACAAAGAGCAGTTTCTGTTCATTACACAATGACATTAACCATTCATTTAGTGCAAATAATCTACTGAACCTTTCCTGTCCTTGTCGGTACGTGGGAAGCGGTCCAGACACGATGATCGTTGCCTCAGGCGCTGTGCTGCGTACCGTCTCGATCAGGCTCCTGTAGTCCTTCTTCAGAACCTCCGTCTGCCGCAGCCGGATGTCGTTTGTTCCCGCATGCAGCACCACAGCTCCGACGCGCTCGTCACCGTTCAGGATCTCGGGAACATGTGCAGCGACATCTAGAACACGAGCACCAGGAAAGCAGTGAGTGCGCACCCTTACCTGAGGTAGCACGGACATGACGGACGATGGAACTGCCGATGATCACAGCGTCGTCGCGTTCCGACTCGCGAAGAGGCGAGAAGCGGTTTCGGGTGGAGATCTCGAAGACCGGGAGGGGAGGAGAGGTTCTTGGTCTGGTCCTGGCTCGTGTCTTCCGCTGTGGGATCATCCAGGGTCCATGGTGTTGTGTCGGTGCCGGAGTGAATGAAGCCAGTGATGATCGCGTCCTGGGTGCTTGCGTCCTGTGCAGAGAAGCACACGGAGTAGACGAGGTCGGAGTCAAAAAGTTACTAACCACTGACTTGTGAGCATCGGCGCGTGATGTTTCAAGCGCTGATCGCCGGTCTCGCAGCTCGGCTTGCCTCTCTAGCAGACCACGGATCTGCTTGTCCACGGACTCCAGCTCCAACAGCACCGAATGCAGCTCGAATGTGTCCTCACCTGCACTCAGAGGTAACGTTAGACACACATCCGATATATTCGCCATTATAACAGATGAACAGTAAATTAGTAGTGATACTACCAATATCACTACTAATTTAGGACTGAAATCCTGGATATAACCCGTATCCTTTCAGTGAAACGGGTGTAAATGAGACGATGGATAGGCGAAAGGCCACGCGTGCAATGCTAGCGGGCTAAAGGCTAGTAGCGGAGATTCGGAAAGTTGGATCTAAGTAGCGATATCAAAGCAATCCGATTGTTTTTTATAATGAATAGTATCGAAGATAAGTTCACATGCTGTAAAAATAGAAAGTGCTTGTTTAAAGATGAGTGGTAAAGAAGAAAATCAAGGATTTATGAATCAATTCTACGGAGCTCCAAACACGAACACAAACCGCACGCGCATGCCAATTCTAGAACAATTCTGGAATGTTTTCCTCAAAAACCTTAATTTCTTTTCGACTGAAGAAAGAAAGATTTGGACATTTTGGATGACATGGGGGTGAGTAAATTATCAGGAAATTTTCATTTGAAAGTGAACTAATCCTTTAGTGAGTCTTGAGTCGTTTCTTGAAAATTACTAAAGATTCAGATAGACAGGAGAATCACAGGGAAACAAGACCAGTAAACTGAAACAACACCAAACTTAAAAAAACACAGGGCTTAAATACACAGATGACAATAACTAACATAATGGGGACAGGTGTAATCTAAATAACAGCCAAGGAGATTAACTAGAACACAATCTAGCAGGCAAACAGGGAAAACCAAATCTCAATGAAAAACAGAACATAGATGTGATACTATATCAATTGAGGTTATACTAACTAAATTATACTGACTTTGTTTAGTGACATCTGGTCATTGGGATGGTTGCTTCATGATCTCTGCATGCTGGATGTGTGGGTGAGTATATGTGTGTGTGTGTGTGTGTGTGTGTGTATGTATGTGTATATATATATATATATATATATATATATATATATATATATATATATATATATATATATATATATATATATATTTATTTATTTATTTATTTATTTATTTATTTATTTATTTATTTTTTATTAAACCCATCTATTCTTTAAAGTGGGTCTCCAATGTAGGGTCACAGGGCCATAGACCCGGACACACTCTACATAAATGGCCAGTCCATCAGTGCATTAAATCGTGTCAATGCAAATTAAAATAATCCTATGGCTCAATCAATTAACTTCAGTGTACAAACAAAGAGAACAGACCAAATCTATTTTAAGATCTTGGTAACTGCTATGGAGGAAAATGTTGCCATTTGTACCAAAAGGAAATATTAGTTTACATTTGCACACACAGAAATCTTCTTTTTTTTTCCTCTCCATTTCTCCTCTTCTCTAGCTTGCTTCTTAATATGTGTGTATAATAAGTCTGGAATTGTGTCCTACAAATACTGTTGGCTTTGTTTAACAAATTGCCTTTCTTCTATGGCAAGTTACTTTGGAGAAAAGTGTCTGAATATAAAATCAGTCACATAAATAAAGGTCTTAGTTTTTTAATATATTTAATTTTTAATAATCTAGAGGTTAATCAGACTTTTATTTTTCCTTTATCTGACAGTCTAACATGATAGAGCGTTGCTGTCTACATGCCAATAGCTTGAGGGGAACCATACCCCAAATCTCAAATATCTACTCGGAAGATTTAAAGGAATTAATCTGTCAAATGCTGAGCCGTGACCCTCATACGAGACCTTCAGCTGATGAGATTCTGGCAAAACCATTCCTGGAGGCTGCAGTAAAGAGAAACAGGAGGATTCCAGATGCACTGCAACGAAGGTTATTGACTTCCATCGATACCTTTAATGAGGCCTACAGTGAGCACTATAACGACTTTGAGACTGTAGTCAGTGAGTGGAAAACAGCAACAGATTCACTCGAGGAGATCCATCATAAATGCACTATAGGCAGTCTGTCAGGTGCAGTGATCGGAGCCGCTGGAGGAATCACTGCATTGGCTGGTGCAATTTTGTCACCGTTCACATTTGGAGCGTCTCTGATTGTATCAGGGGTTGGGATTGGTGTTGGAGTTGTAGGTGGAGTAACAGGTGCTGCATCCAACATTACCAATAATGTCAAACAAAAATCACTCCGTGAGAGGTATGAAAAACTTCAGCAGAACTACAAAAAAGCAAGTGAACCGATTCTTAAGTCACTCAAAAAACTGAGAAAGTTACTAAGAAAACTTACAAGGTTCAGTGATTTTGTCCCTAGCTCAACTTTTGATAATGTGCAAATGTCATGGAGAATAGGCAGAACCACAGTCGCTGGCGTCACAGAATTCGTGACTCTTGGAATGTTGGCAAGTTTCGGCAGAATCGCTGTTCAGTCTGCCGGTGTCGGACGAGCAGTCGCAGCAGCTTCAGGAGTGTTGAGTGGGATCTTAATTATAGCAGACGTCGCCTTTATCGTGAAAGATGCCAGAGAGATTCACCGGATGAGACAGGGAAGAGTAGATGATCCAGAAAATGTCCAATCCCCTGTACTCAAAGCCATCGCACAGATGAGGAAAACACATACAGAGCTTTGCCAGGTCTTGAAAGTAATTCAAGAAACAAGAAATGGATTGGCCAATGGTGGCAACATTTAGTTTAAACATATAAATATGATACGAGACTCAAGCAACATTCTACTGATTTATATGTGCGCTTAAGTGAAGAAAGAGGTTTTTGCAGAAAACGATTTAAATGTACAGTATGTTGCACCGAGCCACACAATAGAAGAGATGTACGACTTTTGCAATCATTCTATTTTGTAACTATCAACTATACTAATAATTGTGTGTATTATTTGTATTTATATGCATAGGAAAATTTTCTTTGAATTGATTTTGTTCTAAAGTTAATTAATTTTGTATTTCTGAATATTAGTAATTTGCATAAACATACCAAAATGATCTCCATATAAAGGCTTTAGTTTACAGTCTTCCATCACTCTCAGCAAACATGCAATAGAGTTCACTCAAGTATAACGTACAATAAACAAATTTAAATACAGAAAAAGACACGCTGTATGTACGTGCGTGTGTGTGTGTGTGTGTGTGTGTGTGTATAAAATGTATATTCTCTTATGTTCTGTTTTGGTTTGTTTTTTACTCTGTTTGCTCTTGTTCATATATTAGTTATCTTGGTTACTCATTCACTTTCTCATTAGTTTGTTCCTTGTATTAATATCCCCGTTTTTCAGTGTTTCGGTTCTTGTTAATATCAATGTTAAGTCTGGATGTCAATGTTAAGTTTGAAGCTTATCTCCTATACGTATTCCTGTATTTTGAGTGATTTTGTATTATTAAATAAAGCTTATTTGAGTATAACTCCTTCGCTGTGTTATTTGACTCTGCTGGTTCCCTTCAGCCCTCCACTTCTCCTCTAACTCACTCAATTGTGTGGATCTGCCTCGGGTCTTCTGGTCTCCAGCATCAGAGCTCATCTCTCCACCTCGGCCTGGCAACCTGGAAGGTTTTCCTCCTTTTAATCTAAAATATAAACATTTTAGATTGCAGGACGAATTGGATGAAATCGCATGTGTGTGGGATGCACATGTAATTAGACTTCACAGAATGATCCATTGCCAAGCGGTAGTCCGATGTCTTGTACTTGTTCCCTGAGCTCTGACGAATGGGGGAGGCCTTTTATATATTGTCTAGACCAGTGCTTCTCAAACTCTCCAGGAACACCTCACAACATCCACATTATACATGTCCCCCTCATCTAACACTCCTGATTCAAGTCATCAGCTCATTAGTAGAGACTCTACGAGTTGAATTGGGTGTGCCTGATGAGGAAGCTGACAATGTGCAGTGGTGAGGTTTGAGAAGCTCTGAGATAGATCAGGAGTCCCCAGCCATGTTCCTGTGAACCTCTGGTCTAAAAACCCTTTAAAGAAGGAATTTAAACATTAAACCTGAAAACCAAATTCAGCCGCATGTTAATATTTTGTCATGTTCTGTCTCTTGAATTTCTGTCTCTGTGCCTTATTTGGTTTAACTTTTCTTCCCTATATTTGTAATATGGCTCAATGTCCACAAGAGGGTGAAATAAAATCCAGAACCAGAATGAGTTTTAACATGAGAACGGCTGCATTTACACTGCAGGTGTAAGGTCTAAGGCTTCATAATAGGCTTGACTCTGTAGACTCTCTAGTTAACTCAGGATGGGCATCCCAAGATAAAACCGAAGCAAAAAGAAAATAATTAGGGTATAATTGAGTATAAGGTTATAAGATGCATTATATGAATGCTTGGCTAAAGAGGTGTGACTTTAATCTTGATTTAGGCATGACTCCAATATATGTTTACATTCACATCTGTTGTAGATCGATTTTCTATGCAACATGGTGGTGATGGCGCAGTGGGTAAGACACATTCCTTTGGTGTGAGAGACCCGGGTTCGAATCCACTGTGAGACACCAATGTGTCCCTGAGCAAGACACTTAACCCCTAGTTGCTCCAGGCGTGCGACCTCTGACATATATAGCAATTGTAAGTCGCTTTAGATGAAAGCGTCAGATAAATGTAACTGACCCTTGTGTTTCAATGGACATACTTGAATTATATAAATAATTTACGTCGGGTGGCCATGATTATTTGCCTAGATAAAAGCTGTCATAGATGTTTGTAGCACAAAATTTGACTGAATGGATATAGACTGGAAAATAATGGTAATTTCCGTTTGTTACTTTATCTAACAAGCTTATTCCCTAAAATTGCTTAATTATCAGAGAAGAACAAAGTCGACAGTTTCGTTGTTTCTGCACACTTGGGCCGATCGCATCCTCAGCAAATGTTCATTAATTGTAGGAGCGGGACACGAGAATCATCTCAGACAATGGGGTCGTTTCAACTTCATTAAAGGGTTAGTTCACCCAAAAATGAAAATTCTGTCAGTATTTACTCTCCCTCATGTTGTTCAACCCCGTAAGATATTTTTTATGAAATCTGAGAGCTGGATCACTCCTCCATAGGGTTCCTCAGGGATTGAAACTTGGCGGCCTCGAAAAGTAATTAAAGACATCGTTAAAATAGTCCAAGTGACTACAGTGGCTCCATCTTAAGTTTATCAAGCGACGAGAATACTTTTTGTGGGCAAAAAAACCCAAAAATAACGACTTTATTTCAACTATTTATTTCCTTCTCTGTTGGCCTCTAGTCAGTTAATGTAGTGTAATAGCGTAGAGCTACGTCACATGTAGGCTCACTATTGGCCGACGCTGGTCATGTGTGTGATGCGTGTGACGTACAACAACAGAAGCGCTGCACTGTTACACTAGCGAACTGACTCGAGGCCCACAGAGAAGGAAATGAATAGTTGAAATAAAGTCGTTATTTTTGGGGTTTTTTGCCCACAAAAAAAGTATTCTCGTCGCTTGATAAACTTAAGATTGAGCCACTGTAGTCACTTGGACTATTTTAACAATGTCTTTAATAACTTTTCGGGGCTGGCAAGCAGGGCCGGCGATTGCTATAGGTGAACTAGGCGGTTGCCAAGGGCGACAAATGTGTTGGGGGCGCGGGCGCCCTCTAGTGTCGCCCTTTGCCTACTTCCCATTAATCACAGAATTAGAATGACAAGCGAACCAAAAACATGTTTATTAAACATGATCATCCTAAGGCGTTACCATCCTTGCGTTACTTTACGTTAGGCAAGTGCTCAGCTGCTGGCGCGTTGATTCAAACTCTCTGGTTCACAGGGACGAAAACAGAGAAAGCAACAAGATAAAAAGATAACCAAGTATAGAGGTAAGTCTTCTCATCTCAGCCATTAAGGTGTCAAACAAAATAAATTTACTTAGTATTGTGCACAGCACAGGCATGCTGGCCATCGGGACTACCGGGAGCGAATTCTTTTCCCCCAGGATGGTAGAGATTCCCGGTGGCCCGACGTGCTTTTTGGGCCGATACTCAACTTTTGGCCAAAACTCAATCTCGCCTAGGGCAACCAAAGAGCAAGAGCCGGCCCTGCTGGCAAGTTACAACCCCTGAAGAAGCCTATGGAGGAGTGATCCAGCTCTCAGATTTCATCAAAAATATCTTAATTCGTGTTCCGAAGACGAACGAAGGTCTTACGGGGTTGAACAACATGAGGGAGAGTAAATACTGACAGAATTTTCATTTTTGGGTGAACTATCCCTTTAACACACACACACACACAGACACACACACACACACAGACACACACACACAGCTGGTACAACTGGAGAAACTTCATTCACATTAGAGTTGGTAAAGTGTCACGTCATGTTTTGTAATGAAAGTGATACATATGAAGTACATGATATACACAAAATGACATCATTCACTTCTTTTGATCAATAATGCAGAGCAAAAACAGTATTACTCATTAATCTCTGCAGTTAAGAAAGTATCTTTTTCTTTATCAAAAAGAAAAATGACTTTTAAAGATATCCTAAATATTTCTAACTTGAACAAAGTTAACAGTCGTATGAACAATGTTATGTTGAAATGATTCAATGAAATGTGATATAGTTTGCTAGTTGTGTTGTTCTCTGTGGATCCAGTATCAAGTTGTGTCTCAGCCGTTCATACTTTTTCATTTTGTCAGGTTGATTTGAAAAGATTCTATAATCTGTCTATTATTTGGTTTATTTCTTTCGCTGATTTTTTCAACTGGAAAATTCCTTTCTGCATATCATTAATAAATGTTTCTGCTTTCTGCTTAAACTCCAGTTTATTTCTGTGTTCATGTGTGGGTTTTGCAGACTTGTCCTTTATCCTCTCGTTGTCTTCTATAATCTCTCTGAGGATTTCAGGCACAGAACTAACCTTGGAGATTATTTCTGAAAGCTTTCCAGACAAAAGCCCAAACTTAGACATCGGGTCTCCCACTTTACTGTCCTGTTGCTGAAAGAACTGTGTTTTTCCAAAGCAGGAGGAGAAATGTTCACTTAAAACCTGGGCTTTGTGCTTTGATAGTGAAAGATCTCGGAGTATTTCCTTGGTACGTTGACAGATTTTTTCCATTATGTCAATAATAAGACCAATTTTATCCTGATATCCCTTCATTTCCTCTTCAATGTTTCGTTTTAAGTTCTTCTTCTGCTGTGTGTTCTTGTATATCCAGAAAGCAACACATAATATAGTGACTACAGCCACAGCTGTCCCGGCTCCAGCAAACATTTCAGAAACTTCATCATTATTTAAAATGAAAGATAATGCTGCAAACACCACCGCAATTCCTGCAGTTATTACTGATCCTCGAAGAGCAAAAATAGCAAGTCTGAGACCATTTTTAAACTCATTGATGAGATCACTAATTTTCTCTAAATGCTTGTTGCATTCTGGGAAAATGTCCGTATGGAGTCTATTCAATTCCTCTTGGAGATTAATAACATCAGATCTAAAAGGAATACAAAGCAGAAACATCAGGGATTTTTATATAGTATATTATTTACATCTCGTAATAAAAATATTTGATATTTTAATGCATTTATAGTTATTGTGTATATTAGCTTAAATGTATCAATGAAAACATTTCTTTAGTTTGAGACTACACAGACTTTTATTATTATGATGTTTTTAAACATTGCCTAATTATCAAAATTATGTTAAACACTCCTTGGTCCTTCGTATCAAGTGAAACCCCATAAATATCCTGAACATGACGTATTAAAACAGTAAGAGTAAGAGCATATCTCACAGCATGTTCGGCGGTTCCTCCATGCTGTCGCGCCGGCGTCTGGGTGAAGACATGGTTGCTGTGATTAAACAAAAATAAACCAAGACATAAAGCCAAATCAACTTAAAATGTAACAAATGAAGCTTGTATAATGTCATTATAATGTTAATATTAAACAGCTGCACTGTTGTTTTAACATCATTTTCATTTTTAATGAGCTTTTCAACTCACAAACCCTTTGTAGTTCTTTCACAAACCCCAAATTGGTAAACTCTGGCATAATGTAGTTTTTATAGTTCATAATGTTGACAAAGAATGGAATGAATATGATTATGTTTTTAATGTAATTTGTAATGAGTCTTATTTCAATAATGTTAATAACTGAGCTTACCCGGATAGCGTGTAGAAGTTGTTCTGAACTCATCAGTGGAGTGTCAATGTGTCTCAGATTTATCATCAGTCTTTTAGCTTCTTAAAGCCTGTCAACACAAGAGACATTTGACATAAACAGATTTACATTTATGCTTATACTATCAGAGAGTTTATCTCTGAATAACAGTCAACACTGAACAGAAATCATATAATCTAATATCTGAATAATCAAATGGACCTTTTAAAGAGTCTATCTCATTTTTTTTTTTTTTTTGTCAAGCTTTTCTAATAATAATAATAAACATTTAAACACATTTCACACACAATGCAGCGGCAGGTTTTGCTACGCAATTTGATTATGGAGAAAAAAAATTAAAAATTAAAAAAACAAGATGGAGAAAGATCCCCCCCCCCCCAGAACAATGTGTATTTTCTTGTAAATTACAACATTTAGAAATACGTTTAGCATGTGAAAGATGATTATGCATCAGCCAAAGTGTTATAAATGTTATAATATATATATATATATATATATATATATATATATATATATATATATATATATATATATATATATATGTATATATATATATATATATATATATATATCATACATAAAATACTAAAATAAACTACTCAATTTAAATTTGTTTTGAACATTTTATTAAATAATAGAACAAATTAATTCTATCAATGTTTAAATGAATAGAAAAAAGACACAAAAAGCTTTGATATTCAACATAATACAATGTCATCAGATCACTTTTTTAAAGAGACACAAAATATGATAAATTAACCTTGACTGACTAAAGGTCTGACTAAATCTCACAATTTTTGATAATGAAATGACAAAATTAAGAAGAGCATCATTAAATGCGTTTAGATGAGATTGTGTGCCATCTATGGGTCAATAATTAAGGTGGCGGGGATATTTAATATTTGAAGATTTATAATATTTATAATGTGTTATTGTTAAGTTATTCGATTCGTTCAGTGTTTCTGGTTTCGGTTTCGTTTCGGCCGATTTTTTTTACGATTAAGTAAAGCAGTGGCCTTGGCATGTTCATGTACTAATCGAAATGTGAAGAATAAGCCAGTTTCTTGTTAAACCTATTTCTACATTAAGGTTAGCGATCTGTTATGTTCAGTGTATTTTTGTAACTCGTTTTTAATGCATTTTATTTTTCACCAATAGTGGTAGGGATGTTGTCAAAACCCAACATCCCAACAAAATTAGAATAAAGATGGTGATTATTAATGTTGAATTCAGGTTTTCAAACATTAACAGCCATTAACATGTCAACGAATATATTCAGAATAGTGCAGTCCTATATCCTACCATGAGGAAACCTGATTACATGAATTCAATAGAAAAATCAGAGAAGCAAGCACGAATAGAAGCAAGAAAAGATCGAATTAGAAATAAAACGTGTAAATTTGATAGAACTGGTTTTAAACTTGACATTATGTCCTCTTATACTGTATATGACTTCTGAAACGATGGCTACGTAATGATGGTCTGTGCTTCACTACTTGCACTCGCAACTCCATTACAACTTACTGCAAACTGAAGAGTAAACAAGCTACACACAAACACACACACACTCTCACCATTAACACTAGATCATCCGTTCTGCAGTCCTGATCGAGGTGTGTATTTTGCGCACTAATAAACGCTTGTGATGAAACAGGAGAAGCTCTATCTTTAAGTCCACATGTTCAACAGAGCTCGTGCTTTACAGCGAGACGATACAAGCTAAATCACACTGAACATGCACGCAACCTATCTATACAATTTAGCTTTAAGACATTTACGTAAAACAAAAGAAAAAGATAATCAAGCCGTATTTTCTTTTAAAGTAGGCTAAGTCAAAATGAAGCTAGAAACACAGCACACTTTTAGCCTATCCTCCTCTCTTCTTTCTCTTCTCTTCTCTTCCGCCCCATAACAGGTTCATACAGCAGGGCTCTCAAGTCTCACGCATTGGGCGTGAGACACACGCATTTCAACCCGTTCACACGCTCACACGCCACACCTTGTATTTCTCACGCTGAGGAGTAAGGGAACTTGTCCCGCTAATATACAATTAATGGACGAGGCGCAGGCAAACGGAGGGAAGTTCTCTGCCGAGTTCATAGCATCTGTCTCGAGTTATACAGAGTTAAATGCTAGCTACCAGCCAATCAGAAATTAGAATTAGTTGTTTCCGGGAAAATTATGTGTTCCCGCTGCAAGCGCGTTCGTTACTAGACAACACGCGCACACACGGAGTGGAAGATGAAAGAGCACGATCTGATGAATGCGGTTTGCGGACATCTTCATTTTTATTTTTTTTAGCATTTTGATTTTACGATTCCTGGACGATATCTCTTGCCTGTGATCAAAGACAGTGAGAGCTGATGTTGAGGAGTATAGCCAAATTCGTGCTAAATTATTTTTGATGCATTCAAAAACTCTCCAGCTGCTTTTAAAGGGGTCATCGGATGCAAAATACACTTTTATATGGTATTTGCAAATAA
Source organism: Gila robusta (assembly GCA_030770095.1). Taxonomy (NCBI): domain Eukaryota; kingdom Metazoa; phylum Chordata; class Actinopteri; order Cypriniformes; family Leuciscidae; genus Gila; species Gila robusta. The sequence goes on from JAVALU010001685.1 coordinate 173,785, forward strand.
ATGTGTCTTTGCAGTGTGTGGACACAATCACCATGCAATGAAAAAAATCCATTCACTTTTTTTTAATCCTCAAAAAGCCAAAAAGTTGTTGCTCATTATCATTTAAAGAGACATGCACCGAAACGGGTCACTGTGAACAGAGCTGTTTTTGAAGAGGTTAAAAGGGTGTTGTTTTACACAACCATTGAGAAATTTTAACCAAAGTATGTTACAAACTTTACATGAAGACCCAAAAGAATCATACCAACTTGTGGAAAATGGGCATCCGATGACCCCTGTAAAGGTGACCGGTTTGGGTCTTGACATAGGCTACATGCTCAGGGCAAGTTGTTATGACACAATGTCATTGTACATTGAGCACTGATGTTCAGTTGGCTTGTTTGGGGTCAAATTTATTTTTATTTTTCAATAAATTTGTATTTTTTAAATATAACTATTTATTTTATTTGGATGAATTTGTCTTTTTATCAGATTTAACAATTGTTATAATTTCCATTTGTGCTGGTCAATTATGAACAATAGGCAAAATTGAACTGCTAGCAAAAATTGAAGTAAATTTGGTTGGGTCGTGGGACCGCTGCTGCAAATATTTGGGTGGCTCCTCCCCTAAATCTCACTCTAAACTTTTGATAAAACTTGAGAGCCCTGATACAGGTTTACAGTACAGAGAGCAAACATGAAATGAGCTTGCGGAATTTGCCCTATTGTAAGCTATATATTGTGGCCTACTCTACATAACTATACTGAAAATAATCACGGTTTCAAAACCACTACAATTCTGTTCCTGCTGTTTTTTTATTTCTCGTCACAGAAGGAAAGTGTAGGAGTCCCTCAGGTTGTGTGAGAGTAACACGAGTCCTCCTGGCTGGTGAGCGGTGTTCACGTGTGTGTTCACGGGTTTTTATTTTATTATTATTTAGCCGATCTCAGATCTGCACTTGCACAAACTGCATTGCAATCATTTTCTAAATTGTCATCCGTCTGGAAATGTATGTAGCATCTTTTTTGGATCATGATTAAAATGCAGTGGTTGCCTCTTATTTAAAATAACTCTAGATAGTTCGGTTGAGCTGATACACATCTTGTTGTACTCATCATTTCATTCTTTTCTCTTGATTAAAAAAATAAAATAAATATGAATAAATCGTCTATCACTATGTGTCTGATCTCCCCGTGCACTCTAAAAAGTGCAGGGTTGTTTTAACCCAAATTTGGATCAAATATGGACAAACCCAATCATTGGGTTAAATTTGTAATTAAAAAATTTAACCCAATGGCTTTGTTTGTCCATATTTGACTCTAATCTGGAGAGAAGATCTCAGAGAAAGAGCGAAGGACACGGCCTAAAACTTATCATTTATCTTATTTATGACCCTCTATCTCTCTTTCCTTCTCCTTCTTCATCAGGCTCAAGTCACTGAAACTTCACTAACAATATCTATATACCACATATAATGAATCTTATGAATCTATTTTTTTTTTTTTTTACATAATTTTCTCTAATTTTTAATGTCTCAGTGTAAAATGTCAGGGTTTTCCTCATGGTATTAAATAAATCATATTTGAGTATAACTTGTTTGTCGTGTTATCTGACTCCCTTGCTGGTTCCCTTCAGCCCTCTGCTACTCCTCTAACTAAGGCCCCGTTTACACGAGAACGATTCCGGGTGAAAACGTAAAAATATTTTATCGGATGTGCCTTTCGTTTACACGGCAACGGCGTTTTGGGGGCTTAAAAACGCAAAAAAGTGAAACCACCCTCCAGAGTGGAAATCTTAAAAAGTTCCCGTCTAAAGGGTAAAAACGCAAATCTGCTCACGGTGGCTCTCGTCGCGTACGCGTTTACGTCACAGGCATGCGCCAGTACTGGAAAATAACAACCAACATGTCGGATTATTTCCATACGTCGGACCTTCAAGTTGCCCTAGCAGCTCTAAAAAACATACAAGAGTCTTTTCAGCAGTTGTACAAAATATTCTCAGATATTGGTGTTGTTGTGTGGCAGTGCTTCACATTGCCACCTAGCCGCCTGGAGTGCATACTACGTCGAATTTCACACACTTTTGCGTCACCATATGCACGCGGATTTCCCAACCATAACGCTCGTCTAAACGCAGAATAAAAAGTGATGACGCAACGCCACTTTTGCGTTTTCTCTTCAGATCGTTTCCGTGTAAACATAGCCTTACATACTACTGCGTTTTAGTTTAGAAACGGATAATTAAAACGAATACGATCTCCGTCCACACCAGCGTTTTAGCTGCGTATTAGAACTGATCTCCGTCCACATTAAAACGACTGAAAACGCGGATCACGTCACCATTCACATACACTGAGCATGCGCGTGCCGGTGTAAACAGAAACAGATCGACTATTCCTCAGATTTGAAGAAGAAATTAGCCAAGTTACCTCTGCAAAGATTAGCTATGTCGAAGACCGGAGATTTCTTTTCATGGACCGACGACGAAATGTAACTTTTACTTAAAGTTACAAGGGAATACAAAACAGCCGTGGCGGCAGAAAACACAGACTGGGTGTCGTCGCAAACCAAATGTACCGGGAGCTAGGGCTGCACGATTAATCGCACGATGTTGTTATGCGCATCTAATCAGTAAAGCCGGTTCCTTGATTAGTAGTAAACCGCCTTCACCTGCTTTCAGATGGACTATATGATGCAGATATGAGTGTTAAATTAACACTCAAGAGTGTTAAAGTTAATGAGATAATTAAGTGATTAATTTAGTGATGGTTGAGCATTATTGAAGACACCTGATGTTAACAAGCAGAATCACTGAAGGAGAAAAACTAAAATTGTAAGCAACCGTTATGGCGATAAGTGTTTGCTTTAGTTGGGCTCTTGATCCTTATACTTTTGGTTTATATTTTGTTTGTCTGCTGTTATTGATTTATTACAGTCAAAAGAACAAAGATAATTTAGATCTGATAGTGTTGGTTGTGTTTTGACATAATCATGCTGTGATCTGAAAAATGAAACTCATTCAGATGATCTGGTTAAACTTGATAGTAACAGTTTAGTGGTTCTAAGCATGTGATAATTTTATTTTTCTTATAATCCAAAACATTTAATAAAACTGGTCCTGATCTAAACACTTTCAAATGCATTAATTTAGAAACACAGACATCAATAATCAGCCTGTGAATCTCAACCGTGGTGACAATAATAATCCTTGTTTCCACCAATCACAACTCATTAATGGCTCCCATCATGCATTTTAATTGTAAATTATGATCTGAATTGTCTACGTAATTTACTTTTCCTAATTGAATATTCTGCTCGTCACCATTGTTGAGATGCATAGACTAAATCTTGATATCTGTGTGTGCCTAAAGGAGAGATTTTTTTTTTTTTTTTACAACTTTTAAGAACTCCTTTAAATTATATCTCAAATTCTGGATATTTATGCAAAATCTCAGTTATGCTGTAAACAACAGTATTAATCACAAACTTTTAGTTCAAATGATAAATATCATAATATAGCCATCACCATTAGATCAATTTTTTTTTCTTTGTTCATCTGGCAGGTATAAATCAGATACAACAGCCGAACAAAATCTAAAGTTAATAATATAAGGGTCAAGAGCCCAACTAAAGCAACCACTCATCTCCATAATGGTGACCTGAAATTCCGGTTTTCTCCTTCAGTGATTCTGCTTTAGGTGTCTTCAATAATGCTCAATGATCACTTAATTAATCACTTAAATATCTCATTAACTTTAACACTCTTGAGTGTGGACTCATATACACTCCCAGGTGTGTTAATTTAACACTGAGTTTTTGCTGTGTACAAAGAGCCGTAGTTAACTGACAAGCTGAGCCATATCGCATTAAATATCGTTGGCGATATGTCCTCGATTTTAACGCGATTTGGCTCAGCTTGTCAGTTAACTACGGCTCTTTGTAGTAAATGCCGCTCCATCTGAAAGCAGGTGAAGGCGATTTACTACTAATCAAGGAACCGGCTTTACTGACGAGATGCGCATAACAATATCGTGCGATTAATCGTGCAGCCCTACCGGGAGCATTATCCATCGCCAGAGCAAGCCACAACAATGGGAAAGGTGTACTCCACAATAAGGATGAAATCACTAAAGGTGTGTATGGTATGACACCCAATCAGAGAGCCGAGCGTGAGCCTCTGCGTCATCGTTTCTAAAGTCCTCCGCTTTGAACCGTCTTCATTAAAACACCCTCCGGAGATTCAAAACGCAAAACGGGGTTGCAGCAGGAATAGAAAGTTGTCTCATTTACACGCAGGCGCAGAACGCGCATTCTAGCTAACAGTCGGCAGTAGTTCTCTCGGTGTGTTCAAGTACAGCTTTTTACCCCGCTAGTTCGTCGGCGTCGGCTTGGTGTGTTCCTGCTTTTAGGTGTCTTCAATAATGCTCAATCATCACTCAATTAATCACTTAATTATCTCATTAACTTTAACACTCTTGAGTGTGGACTCATATACACATATACATATTGTAATAACTGGTAGTTATCAAATAAAACGTGAGTCTAACCGGAGCTAAATTATGCTATTTACACTTCTTCTAAGCTAATTCCTAACAGGAGATAAGAACACTCATGTCCCATACACCGCACGACCGAGAGTGTTTCTACAGGTGGAGGATTGGTTAAATAAACCAACAGGAGGCAGTAACACTGTCTTTTCCTTCTTTTAATTAAGAACACAGAAAGAACTACTCAGGCAAGGCCCTATTGCCTTACACATCTCTCTCCATGACGGTGAGAGACACATTTTTACATTAGGCAGTAAATGGACCAATAACATCTGATCTAACTTGAACATTAACACACATAACTTTACTATCACAAAAACTTAAAGATCTTACTGTAATAACACATAAATCAACTCCCAATAAACAATTACCCATAATGCACCCAGCTGCTAGCGCTGACTGCCAGGTCATTACAATATCATATATACAGGGCCGGCTCTAGCCCTTTGGTTGCCCTAGGCGAGATTGATTTTTGCGCTACACTACACTAATAGAAAGAGTATTTTTCTATACTTCACATTAAAGGTGTGATTGGGCCAGGCCAGTGTCAATCAAGAAAACAACCAATGGGCCGCTGATCTACGCGTTTCATGCGGTGTCAGAAAAAAAGCTAACGCTGACTTTTTTTTGACCAATGCATTACACCAGCACTAACCCAGCGCCGCCAGTTAAATAAAACAAAACAAAACAAAACGAATGAGCTATTTCTATTTTAACCCCCGGCCGCTTTTTTGCTTTATCCATCTTTTTCGACGACAACTCACTACTAGTGCCTGTTCGCTCAGCGCTCACGGCACCCGCGCCCGCTCGCGATATTATTGGAGGGGGGTCCCCTGTCAAAATTCTATGATGAAATCTTATGAGGGCGCCTACTCCGCTACACATACCGGTATACCCACTTTTTGCGCCACTGGCAGGCTTATGTAATTGCTCCACTCGTTGCAGTGACTGTTAATGAAGTACAATAAAAGCGGAAAGTTCCTTACGCGGCTCTGGCGCCCCCCCTAGGGTATAAGGCACTGGCGCCCTTAGCATTTGCCTATACTGCCTATGCCACGGGCCGGCCCTGATATATATGAGATGCGCATAACAATATCGTGCGATATATATATCGCCCAGCCCTACTCTGTAATAAAGTTTTGATTGAATAAGCATAGTATCATATATATTGTATATTCTCTTTTATTTGGTTTTGGTTTGGTTTTCACTCTGTTTGCTTTTGTTCATATATTAGTTAATCTGGTTACTCATTCACTCTCTAGTTTGTTGCTATATGGTTAATCATTGATTATGATTCTTCTATTCCCTTTGTTTGTTCCTTGTATTAATATCCCCGTGTTTCAGGTCAATGTAGTCGGTTCTCGTTAATGTCAATGTTAATGTCGTTAATGTCAATGTTAAGTTTGAAGTGTTGTCTCCAGGGCCGGCGCGTCCATATAGGCGAACTAGGCAATTGCCTAGAGCGGCACTTTTGTAAGGGCGGCAAAATGTGTGCCAACCGGAAATGAACAATTCACAAAATAGGTTATTTATATGATTTACTGAGCTGCCGCCGCCCCGCAGCGCCAGCGCGCCCCTGCTCTCACGAGTCATGACTGGGTGATGGGAAGTTCGGATCATTTTACTGACTCTCTTGAGTCATTCTATTCGCTACAGTTCGCTCGCCGTCCCCCGAGCTTTCGAGCACGGACCGCGATGAAAGTGAATACGGAAGTAGCACATCTACTCCGCGCAGAAATAGCGAAACTGCTGTGCAAAGGGGCCATAGAACCGGCTGTAAAAGCCTGACTCGCTCACAGAAGGAGGTACAGGTTCTATGGCCCCTTTGCACAACAGTTTCGCTATTTCTGCACGGAGTAGATGTGCTACTTCCGTATTCACTTTCGTCGCGGTCCGTGCTTGAAAGCGCGGGGGACGGCGAGCGAACTGTAGCGAATACTGGAATAGCCCTGTCTTATTGTGCTCACTGCTCAGCACTCATTCTGATATCCCTGGAATCGCTTCCCATGCTTTTACATGTACAGCTAGGGGCAGAATGGCCCCCGGGTTCCGATCGCCGCACTTCGTGGGCTCGGGAAACTGAACCGGAGGTATGGGCGCGGCGCGCGCGCCCTCGGTGCTTGAATACGGCGACTCGCTGACAGCGGTGGCTGGCTGTTTCATATGTGATGTCCCGATTGCTTTGAATGGGGAACGTTTTGTGAACAGGGAACAGACTTAATGGACTGGCAACAATCTCCATAGAACATGAACTGGCACAGAGACTCGCAATAGAGGATGCAGTTAAGACCTTGGCTTTGCTGCGATGAAGGCCCGCCGTGCGCGCTTACGTAAGTTAAGCTTCATTTGCTCTTTAGTCGTTATTTAAGATGCTGAACCTGCTGATGATATAATGTGCTTGCGGACATTTCATTCGTGAGTGTTTTACGCACATAATAAAGTGGTGTAAAGAGATTTGCAACAGTAATTTGAGGAGGTGAAATGTGATTATTTGGAAAAGTCCTGCCATGACTGCTTAAAGAAAAATGCCAGCAGGCATTGCCTCCTGCATAAACTTTAATACTGTTGACATTTTGGGCACACGCGCGTTGCGCACTATTTGCGTTATATGTAGGCCTATGGCTTATTGGTCTTTGTGTGTTGTTGCTGGTTTTGCGTTATATGTATATGGCATATTGGTCTTTGTGTGTTGTTGCTGGTATACGTTGCAAATAGAGGGGCGGCACAATTGTTTTTCGCCTAGAGCGGCAGAAGTGCACGCGCCGGCCCTGGTTGTCTCCTACGTATTCCTGTGTTTTGAGTGATTTTGGATTATTAAATATAGCTAATTTGAGTATAACTTCCTATTCGTGCTATTTGACTAGTAATCCCTTCCTCCGCTGGCCAACCCTGGTCTAAGAACACTTTAAAGAAGAAAGTTAACCCATTTAACATGAAGATTCAAAGGTTCTCTTTCATCATCTCGTTTCGAGATCCACCTATGGGAAGGGCATCCGTACCTGACCTCTGCAGAAGCATCCAATTGCACCAAGTCTGGCTAACAGACAGAAGCGCGCAGCCACTGCCAGGTAAGGCCACACCCCCTTACCTACGGGCATATAACAGCTGGGCGCGCTGCTATTCCTCAGTTGACATTCGCTTCTCGCGATCTCTGCATTGACACAGTTCGGTTGGATTAACGTTACGCTGCTCACTTTCGAGTCTTCAGGAGGACATATCGCCAGATCAGCCTCCGCCAGACGTGAGTGACAGTCGTTTCTTCAGCCTATCCGCTGTGTTTTTTGCATCCGGAGCCGCCCAAGCTCTCGCTGTCCTTCACCTGCTCCTCCTGACATGGCTGCCCGCCACGGATTTTTCCGAGCTCTTCACCGCTGGCCCACCCATGGCTATGTGACCGTCTAAACAGCCGCTTCCCCCAGGGAACAGCCTATCACGACGAGCCTGCCCGGCCGCGTGTGGTGCTCTCATCGCCGCTGAGGACCCTCTCGTCCTGCGCGGTCTGCTTGGGCTTAACACGCTCAAGAAGCTTTGGAGAACCCGGAGAATTGCGGTCATTGTAATTGCTGCCCATGTAGTTTTTACTTAGCCGGCCTTTAGTTGCACGACCATGCACCGCGCCGTGCTCGGCCTTTCTGACTCGGAGGGGAGACACGGTGATGATGACGCGCTACCGGGGGACTCCCGGAGCGCCACCTCTCTAAAATATTTGAGCTGACATCAGCCCAATCCGCATTCCCTGAAGAGGACATCTTCGCGGGAAAACCCCACTCTCGTTCACGAACCGGTCGGTTCCGGCGACGGGGATGACGCGGTCCTTATAGCGTTCCCTAGGCTAGCGCTCACGCGGCTTTGCCTCAGTCCATCCTCCTGGAAGTTTGTGAGCGAGCGGCCATTCGCCTCAACAGTGTGTGGCCAGCTCCACAGAGCTCCACCGACCAGGATAGGAATATTTACGACGGGTAAGCGCTGGGACCACCGCCCAGTCTGAGGCGGCTGGAGCGTCCCGCTAGACTGTTAACACGGTCTCGCGGGCCTTGATGTGTTACGATTACGTGTTGAGGCCTTCAATTTATGCCTTCCTAGGAAGGCGGCCCCGAACGCAAGCGGCCTGCCTGTTGTTCGACCATTGGGAGTAACGTTACACAGGGTCTCCCACCGACGGTCGGTTATTCCCGTCTCGTGGCTGCCCAGCCCGTGTGTTTAGTGGACGTTGTGTGTGTGTGTGTGTCCCCAACAAGTTACAGGGGGTCTGTCGTGAGGAAAAGTACATAGCAGTGTTACCACACCGCACGCACTTGGTTCCCCTCACCCAGTTATTAAAGGCTTCGGCCCCAGTGTTTCCCAACACAAAACACACACATTACTAAACAACACATTTAATAAACGGATCAAATGAATTCGTGCAGATTTATATATCTGCCAACATAGAGAGCAAATCTCTCTGATCCCATGCATGTCGCCCTGAGTCCGTCCACAAGAGGGTGCCATTGCCTCAAAAATCAACCAGCTGGGCTCACACAGCTCGGTTGCGGCTGCCCAGCCCATGTGTTTTTAGTGGACGTTGTGTGTGGAAGGCCCCTGTGTTCCCCAACACAAAACACACACATAACTAAATAACACTTTTAAACAAACGAATTAAATAAATCCGTTTCAGAGGGAGTATCTCTCTCCGCGGATATTATTTTTCTGCCTGCGCTTAAGACTGCCCAGTTCATGTGTCCAGGAGATATGTGTTTTTCCCCCACTTTCAGGGGGCACCTTGCGAGGGAAAGTTCAGCACAGTGGACACCACACTATGTTCCCCTCACTCGGTCAATAAAGGCTTCGGCCCCAGTGTTTGCCCAACACAAAACACACAAAGTTACGAATCAAATTAATTCGTTTTGGAGAGAAGACCTCTCTCCGCGGAGAAAACTTCTCACTGCAGAGGGAGGAAATCCCTCCGAACCCCTGCATGTCGCCTCTAGTGTGCCCACTAGATGGCGCCTTGCATCACAAATGAACCAGCTGGGCCCATACAGCCCCGCTCCGGCCCGAGCGGGGGCGCTCGCTAGTCACAAAGCGGCTTGGCAAGCCGTTTCAGCGCCCGAGTGGGTTTTTTGTGTACCGTAACCCAGGGTTACAAGCTGCAGTTTGCAATAAAACCTCCGCATTTCAATGGCGTCCTCTCTTCTCACACAGAAGAAAACGTCTCACACATTCTGGAAGAGGAAATTTCCTCCCTCCTAACAAGGGAGCGATTCAGATGGTGCCACCCAATCTGATAAACCATGGTTTTTATTCCTGGTATTTTCATGTTCCAAAAGGCGTGGCGCCCCCCGCCCTATATTGGACCTTCGAGTGTTGAACAAACATTTGAGGAAATACAATTTCAGAATGTGACACAAGGCTCTCTCGCCTGTGCCATAAAGCAGAACGACTGGTTCACATCAGTCGATCTGAAAGATGCTTTCTTTCACATAAGCATCTACCCTCCACACAGGAAATATCTTCGTTTCGCCCACCAAGGCATTTGTTACGAATTCACAGTTCTTCCGTTCGGGTCCCCGAACGTTCTGTCTGTGTGCGGAGGTGGGCGTGGCGCCCCTGAGACTATCAGGGCTGAGAATTCTGACTTACATAGACGATTGGCTCATCATAGCCAAATCGAAGGAGAAGGTGTCGCTGGACACCGGCCGGGTGCTCGCGCACATCACATCCCTCGGGTTCTAGGTGAATGCGAGCAAAGACAATCTGACTCCCAGTCAGAATGTCATTTTCCTGGGCTTGGAATTGAACTCAGTCTCCATGCGAGCGCGTCTCTCTCAAGAGCGCGTTCGCTCTCTGATGAACGGTCTGTCGCAGTTCAGAGAAGGGGCGAGAGTACAATATCGCACATGCCTCAGGCTGCAGGGTCTCATGGCTTCATCTATCCAAGTTGTGCCGTTGGTCTCCTGAGAATGAGAGCGTTCACGAAATGGGTTTTGTCACTACATTTCAGCCCGATTCGCGATCTCTGCCGCTCGGTAACGGTGACGCGCGCCTGCTCGGCGGCCCTGCGCCATTGGGAGAGCTAGAACTTTTACGCACGGGGAACCCCCCTCGGGACGGTTACGATGCGGAAAGTTGTGACGGCAGATGCGTCCTTAACAGGCTGGGGAACCACCCAGGAAGGCAGAACGGTGAACGGTCTGTGGCTGAGCAGACTACGTTCAGCGCACATTAACTATTTAGAGCTTTTACCAATTGGAAAGCTCTGAATCATTTTCTGCCTTGCCTGCAGGGACATCCCGTTCTAGTACGGTGCGATAATACCACGGCAGTGGCTTATATCAACCGTCAGGGCGGCATGCGCTCGTCGAAACTCCACGCTCTAGCTTACAGGCTTTTGGTGTGGAGCAGACAGGTTTTTCTGTCATTACGCGTGACTCATGTCCCGGGCATTCCGAACAGAGGCGCGGATCTGCTATCGAGGGGAAACCCAATCTATGGGGATTGGCGTCTTCACCCGCAGATAGTGGAGAGGTTATGGATGAGATTCGGACAGGCAGCCGTAGATCTTTTCGCCTCGTGCGAAAATCACCATTGTCCTATGTTCTTCTCGCTAAAGGACGTGGACGCGCCCCTCGGGGCAGACGCACTGGCCCACCCATGGCCCAAAGTGCTGCTGTATGCTTTTCCTCCCCTGTGCCTGATAATTTTCACACTGGCCAGGGTGAGAGAGCACGACCTGTCTCTCATTCTGATAGCACCCAGGTGGCCCAAAGCCCCGTGGCTGGCAGAGATAATCCCTCTGTTATACGCCGAGCCATGGCACCTTCCCGTTCGCACGGACATACTGTCCCAAGCCAACGGGGAGATTTACCACCCCCACCCGGACAGGGTGGCTCTCTGGGCCTGGCCCGTGAGAGGACGAACCTAAATGCACTGGGGCTCCCGCCGCGTGTAATCGCCACTACTCAGAATGCCAGGGCCGTTTCCACGCGATCCCTATATGGCTGTAAGTGGCAAGTGTTCGAAGGGTGGTATGATGGGCGTGGTCTCACATCTTATCAGTGCTCGGTGCCTGATATTTTGTGTTTCCTGCAAGACCTCATGGAAAGAGGCAGGTCCTTTTCCACTATTAAGGTCTACCTGGCTGCGTTTTCAGCCTGTCATGTGGGTTTTGAGGGCTCCACCGTCAGGCAGCACCCTCTAACCCGCAGTTTTATGAAGGGTGCACGCCGCTCTTTGCCAGTCATCAGGAGATCTGTTCCAGAGTGGGACCTCCCCATGGTGCTGGAAGCGAGGTCTCTGTATCCTTTTGAGCCTCTGAGGAGTATTTCCCTTAAGCTGCTGTCCCTCAAGACAGCTTTGCTCTCGGCCTTGGCATCTGCTAAACGTGTCAGTGAGCTACATGCACTCTCGGTTCACCCCTCGTGCGCCAAATTCTCCCTAAGTGGAGATAAGGTTTTCCTTAAGCCTAACCCGGCCTTCATGCCGAAATGGTTCCCTGCGTTCACTTCGGAGGTTTTGGAGCTATCCGCTTTTCACCCTCCACCCTTTGCCTCCCCGGAGGATCAGGGGCTGAATGCTCTGTGTCCCGTCCGTGCTCTGCAAGCATATATGACCAGGACCAGTGCTTTCCGCAAGAGCGACCAGCTCTTTGTTTCAAGGGCTCCCCTGCATAAGGGGAGTTCCATTTCAAAGCAATGCCTCTCACATTGGCTTGTGGACGCTATACTATGGCTTATGAAGCAAAGGGAGTGCAGCCCCCAAGGGGCATCAGAGCTCGTTCCACAAGGGGCTTAGCCGCCTCTTGGGCTTTGTTCAGGGGAGTGCCACTGCAGGACATCTGCTCCGCGGCCAGCTGGGCCTCTCCTCATACCTTTGAGCGTTACAACCGGTTGGATGTCACCAGAACTTCGGTGGCACACTCGGTCCTAGGGGTAGGGTCCTCTTAGCCCTTTCCCACAGCCCCGTTTGGTTAACCAACGAGGAGTGAATGGGCCGGCTGGCCATGTTCATTCCTGTCACCAAGCATTTGCATTCCTTCTTGGGTTTAGCTATGTGCATTGGTGGTGCGGGGGCCATTATCATGTATGTGTCTCATGCATGTTTCATGCCCTGCTTGTCCACAGCAGTTTAACGTGGCGGAAAACTTGCAGGGTCATGTGTGTGGGACGTGTCAGGCACCGCCTCTCTGAGGTGACCGTCCTTCTCTGGCCTTCAGAACCTCACTGTGAGTGTATTGGGCAATCGGGGAGCTGTCCATGTCTCTCCCATAGGTGGATCTCGAAACGAGATGATGAAAGAGAACAATAGGTTACTGTCGTAACCCCGGTTCTCTGAAACATCGAGTGGAGAGATCCACCAGCTTTGCCCCGCTTGCCGCACGAGAAGCGAATATACTTACTGAGGAATAGCAGCGCGCCCAGCTGTTATATGCCCGTAGGTAAGGGGGTGTGGCCTTACCTGGCAGTGGCTGCGCGCTTCTGTCTGTTAGCCAGACTTGGTGCAATTGGATGCTTCTGCAGAGGTCAGGTACGGATGCCCTTCCCATAGGTGGATCTCTCCACTCGATGTTTCAGAGAACCGGGGTTACGACAGTAACCTATTGTTTTATTTGTCACATACTCTTAAAGATGCACAGTGAAATGTTTTTGTGACATGTACTGTACTTCTGTGCTCAATTGTAATAAAAACAAGCATAAAAATAGTTAAACCTAGATTGACAGCCAGATGTTAAAGTTCAATGACTTGGATAAAAATGTTAAACGTGTATTAAAAGTTAAAAGTGTTCAGAGTTCAGGCTCTGATTTCCGCACGGAACAACACATTCAGTGGCATGCACAGATCAGATATTTTGACCATATTCGAGTTTTGTCCCACCAGTTTATATTCAATTCACATTTATTTGCTTTTTCAGGACACACACACACACACACACACACACACACACACACACACACACACACACACACAGACACAGACAGAGCTTTAACCTAGAGCAAGAGTACTGTAGATCCGTTTCCTGAGAAGCATTCAGTTTTTCTGCTTGCAATTCCTCCATGTAAATAGTGAATCCTGAGCGCAACTGGCTTTTAAAGTATGGAGCTACAATTGTGTCTTTATTACATGCGGGAAAATAAATTATCTGAGAGAAAGACAAAAAAGTTTGAGAGAAAAAGTTATCACACTGATAGCAAAAAAGCATTTCATGAGAGAAAAAATAATATTTGAGAGAAAAAGTTCTCATATCAATAGCAATAAATAATATTGGAGACTAAAACAAGTTTTGAGAGAAAGTATTTTCTCATAGAAATTATTTCAAACCTCAACCAGAGATAGATGAGAAATAAAATACAGTTTCTTTATAAGGAAATGCAAGATGTTTAAAGTTAACTGTGAGAATGATAGTCAGACTCATTTCTTTAAGTGATGTGATGAAATCAAATCAAACCATCAACTGAAAACATCTCACAAATCTCCTAACTAATTCTAGCTCAGTGGAAAATTGTTCTAGGATGGGTTAGGAACCGTTTCAAAGCAGCTTTACAGAAAATGCATGAGTCCATATTACAATATAGAGTGATCTATTATCAGAGCTAACATGTACATACACAAAGTCAAAGCTTAAAGAGCATGATGGATTGTAAGGCGGTAGAAGATTAGTTAAATACACAGGAGCTAAACCACATATACTGGAGCAGCAGGTCTCCTCTCACTTTGAGAGTCTAGCTCTGAACTTCAGTCATATAATATTTGTGTGAGGCCGCCTCAATATCTGGCTTAGGCTTAGTAACTAGGAAAATAAATGGTAGCGGTCTGCTAAGCATTTTCGCCTCCTCTTTCTACAAGAGTCGTCTAGCCAAGGCCCGCCTTTTGTATTAGTTGTAGAATGCTAGTGGTGTTAGAGGGTAGATAGCAGGTTATCTTCAAAAAGCTTTTGATTTATACATTTTTAATTTATAAAAGGTTAAATAAATAATGAATTTGAATATAAAAATATTAATGATTAAACGATAGTCGATCGTTAATTCTCCTGACGATCGACTAAGAAAATTTAATCGAATGCCCATCCCTATCACAAACGATACCATTTTTATCATGAAATTCAAACAATAAATGTTGTTTTTATGTGATTTAATGTGGTGCGTGACAGATCGCGGTAGCAGATCTTCCTGTTTATTACTGAATACAGATATCTGCACCGATCAGACATTACTAAATTATGGCATTTAAAGAATCATAAATGAACACTAGTCGAGTGCTCATCAACTCTTTGGAGTAGAAACATACTACCATATTTATCATTAGAAAGCCCAGACTTCGATTTGGTTTGAAGCTTGTTTGGTTTCGGTGATAATTAGAAATTAAAGCTGCGAGCAGCATTTATCGGGGTTCAAGCATTTAAGGCCTTTAATCACAGAAGCATTAAAGACATTAAATTTTATTTAGCAAGCATTTAATCACTGACATAATAGATGGAAAATACCATTTACAGCCAATTTACCATAGGAAATATATTTTTCAAAGCTTTTTATAAAACTTTGCATGCTTGTTCAGAATGTTATGTCACATATGCTCACCATTTTTTGTGAAGTTCTAAGTTTTCGTATAGGATTTATAGGCTTTCGACTATATTTTGCCATGCCCGTTTTCCAGAGCCATAGAGAGAAAGAGTTGCGACACTCCCATAGACCGCCATAGGAACTCTGGAATGCGGAAGTAACGCGTGTCGTGGAGCAGCCGATAGTTCCAAACACTGATAGTTCCAGCATTGAACCCCATTCATTTTCAGTGTTTCCGAAGTACGCTCGCTGGTAAATTAATGAAATTACTGTATTTTTTTTACTTTTACACACATTAGCCGACCTCTCGTGAATCTAGTCAGTAGTTATATTTTATGTAGCCAGTTTTAGTTAATGTTTATTGGAAGATAATAGGTTAATTGCAGCTATAGCTTACGTGACACTAACGTTAGCTAACTTACAGTAACCTGATGTATATAATATTATTAATATATATATATATATATATATATATATATATATATATATATATATATATATATATATGTAAAGACTCATGGGCGGATCTAATCCGTGGGGGAATTTGCATATCATAATTAATAATTGGTAATTAATAATTATTCATACATGTTTGGATTAGATCAGTCTTACATGTTAATAAATCTCCCGATAAGGGATGATGTGTCATTTTACCTGCATGCATGCATGTGTATCCTTGCACTTAACCACAAGTTGATTGCAATTAACTACACGGACCACGTCTTACAAAACAGGCAAAATTAATTAGCTCAATTGTCAGACTAATATTTGTGGGAATCCACAATATCATCTTACTTTATAGGATTTCAGGAAAAGCAATTCTGTGGCCACAAGAATTGGGTTTCCTGCCCTATAAGCAAATACTCTGTAAAGTATCTTTAATTTGTAAGCTTGTTGCTATAAGATCTTTTGACACTTAAGGGACTTGGAAAATGTGCAAAGAGGCAGTACATCAATCAAATGAATATAATGAATTTAATTTAGGCAGAACTACTTATGTATTTACTACGGTTACATGGGATATAGGTATTTACAAACATAATAAACAACAAAACACGATAAGGCATCGATGAACGAGAAATGCATAGAGACAGAGAGAGGAAATGTAGAGAGTTGCAGGGATGCAAGAGGGAGTTTAGAAAGACCCGAGGATCTTTCTAAATAGCAAATTCACATAGACAACGGAACTTTGAGAGACAACAAGACTTCAACAAATCTTAAAGCGTGATAAGGGTTCGTGGAATTCCTTTGAAGCTTGAGCCACAGTTCTGGTAAATCTCGCAGGACATTTGAATATGTCAGTTCATTTGGTGTTTAAGAGAAAGAACCTTCAAGATTTCTTATAACACCCCTGCGTCACAGAGTTAACAAGATGTAATGTAAATCAACAAATGGGGAATGAAGATTGAAGTTTATCGAGACTAAACATGCTACACAGTGATTTCCGTTTCTCGTAGTCTGCAAGTCATGTCTCAAACATCAACCCATTTGAGTTTACAAGGACACACGGACCAAACAACCAAACATAAAGGAAAATCATGAGATGGAACATTAGATACATGTATCACATGGTTTTATATATATATATATATATATATTCTGTGTGTGTGTGTGTGTGTGTGTGTGTGTGTGTGTGTGTTGTACACAAGTTCCTTCTCGTCGGAAAGGGGAGGCTTGGTTTTAACTCAGTTCGCCATGAAAGTGTCAATGAACGCCATTAGGGGCAGACTCTGTGGTGCCCAACCTGAGTTATGAACCAGAGTCAGAGAGGTTAGAAGCATTCTTACATGTATAAGTGAATGAGTCGTCCTGACATAGTCCAGGTACCCTACATATATATATATATATATATATATATATATATATAAAATAGTATATGTAAGGAATAATTGACGACAGGCCATTGAATTATTAGAAAAATAATGCACACCCGAGGTGGTAATGCGGTCACGACGCGAAGCGGAGTGGCCGTTACACCTCGGGTGTGCATTATTTTTCTAGTAATTCAACGGCCTGAAGTCAATTATTCCGCTTATACTACAGTTACCACACCTCAAAACATTGTTCAGATGATGCATTTCAAGACGTTTGTCAAACTTTTGCCATTAAAACGCTCTTGTATGTAGGACTAATTTCTTACGCATCTAATTCCATGCCTCCGTTGCTAATTCCAAAACGTCATTTTAGAGTTAGTAACGGAGGTTTGAGCCACTGATAGCAGACTAATGCTGGGACACACTTACGACTCGCTGAAACATTCGAAGACTGACTGTTTCCATCGACTGTAGCAGGTCTTAAACACCGACTGTGAACACAGACTGAACGCACTGAACACGTGTTTGGGCATGATCAGTCATAACATAAGTATCAAATTACATTCATAACTGGCCTTAGTAAGTGTGTCCCGGCTTTATGCAGTTATTAATGCAGTCATGAGAGAGAGAGCGAGAGAGAGAGGTTGCAATAATGAGACAAAAGCATGCGCGTCAATATTATTATAGGCTATTTATTAATTAAATACGTTTTAATTGATTCGTTCTTGTTTTCTATAATTGACAGTAGATAACCTAATAAATTAAACACACAAAGCCCTTTAATAAGTAGACCTTTCAATAATTATTTGTTTGTTATATTATCTGGAATAATTACGAAAACCCGTGCAGCAGGACTATCAATTGATTTTATATATTCAGTTTAATTTTCTATATACTTTATTTATTAAAATTAAACTGCATGTGTCCTTTAATTGTGAAGTTAGACATCGAAAATTGCAGATCAAGTGCATGGGGCTGCATGTTTTTTCTTGTTATGAATTGGATCCTATTTTCCGTTATTACAGTTAACTACGCGCAGTGATATGGAACTGTAATGCGGTCAAACCTGCCTGGAACTACTTTAGCCGTGCGTTTCCCTGAAAATAATTGCACACCTTAGAACGTTCTCAACCAATCAGAATCAAGCATTCAACAGCCCTGTAGTATAAATACATATATTCACACACACACAATTCATTTATTTAAATGGGTTAGGGTTATGTGTGTGTATATGCATATATGTCAAAATGTGTGTTTGTGTAATACATATAGGCCTACATAAATACACATGCATTCATATATATATATATACATACACAATTAATATATTATGTGTATGGGTTAGGGTTAGTTATGTGTGATTGAAATATATATACATGTGTACTGTACACAGTACATCGTATACATGTATTTGTGTGTGTTTTCTGATATGGTTTAGTCTATGATTAGGGTAGGATGAAGGGGTACATTAGCCACATTAGGTACATTACTGAAATGAATCCCGTTAACAGTTATTTAGCTACGTATTTAGGAACATAGTTAATTCACTCATTAACTATCTCTCCGGTTTCATTTTATGAAGTTAATATTTACCGAACATTGCTGCAAATATAGTCGTTGCTTTCTACGTTATGGGAGCAGTCCATTTCCCTCCTAAATCATTCATTTGTACATGCACAGCGTAATTGTTTATATTTTATGTTGGTTGTGATTCTGAACGGACCGCCACTGCAGACCTCTTTGCATGATCACGAAGGTAGGCTAATGGCTGAATCGGAATTTATAAGCAAGATCACGGGAATAGCCTAATACAGCCCAGTTGTGCTAAAATACATATCATGAGACGTCCATCATCAGATGAAAGCCGCTAAAGCCAGTGCTACTACCCATGCGAACATGAACACTAAGCTTTTCCCTCCAAAAAAACCCTAAAACTTATCCAAGTAATATACAGTATTTCGTTGTCACCCTGCGTCTCCAAATGCAAAACTGACATTAACTAAATGCAATAATGCAGTAACAGCTGAAAAAGTACTTGGGTGTGCGTTTTATTTTATATTTATCGTTCAATAATGCAATCGCTGCTGTCTGTCCCATAGAAGAACATGACAGCCAGCGTATGTTTTGGAACTATTGGGGCTTACATGAATCACGTGACAGCCATAGCGGCGACATCAAAGCGTGTTGCAACTCTTTCTCTCTATGGCTCTGCCGTTTTCTAAATGACCCTGTTATAGCCAACCAAATGCAAATATCAACTTTTTTTTTTTGATAATTATTGATTTAGAGTCCAGAGAACTGTACTGCTCTGGTTTGGTTCTGATCGGGTGAAAAACCTAGGACTAGTTCGCAAAAGTAGTTTTTAACATATTCGTGAATATTGACAGCAGTGATTCTTGAGGAAAAGTTGTTCAGCATGAGGAGATCTATCAAATGATAAACATATGGTGTGGATGTGTGCAACACCACGTGATTACAGAGCCGTAAAACTCGTTAGCGCCAACTAGTGGCCGATTTATTTCAAAATTCTTACAGACCTCTAGGGCCATGAGTTGAACATGCCCATCGAGTTTCGTTCCGATCGCCCTCCGTTAACCTTGTCTAATAGGTGCTCAAACTTCATTGGCCGATGTCCTCATAGACATACATGGCAACTTGGACCAAGACATTGCAAACCAATTTTTTTAAGTCAATCGGACTAACGGTCAGGTGGTCATAGACCTTTTCATGTTTTTTTTTTTTCATGTTATAGCGCCATCTAGAGTACAATCGCGTTTTTTTTTACTGTGACCTTAAATTGAACTCATACACGTGTGTGCCAAGTTTGGTAAAGCCGTCTCATTTACTTCTCGAGTTATAGCATTTTAGTGAAATAGGCTCCGCTCACAAAGTTTATTTTGCGCCCCTTAGCGACTGTGAATCGAAATTTCAACTTTGTTTTCAATGATTATTGATATTCAGACTCCAGAGAATATTTTTGTACTGGTTCGGGTTGATCAGGTAAAAAACATAGTTTTAGCCATCATTGTTTTTTGTGCTGTAGCGCCACTGTCTGGCTGATTGGGGTGATACTCTGTTAACTTCTACCTAAATTAAGACCTACAAACTGGTTTAGTTTATAAAACATCATTAGACATCAGTTTTAAGGTTATGTAATAAAAATAATGACTTTAAACTTTGCATCTTTTCTAAGTGATCAATACATACAAGTATGGTCTTTAAAGATCATAATAGGATTTTGGAGAAAGATGAGACAGTAAATGTTAAAAAATGTGTTAAACCAGTAAAAAGTAGTTTTATTAGGAATGATACAGAGATCGAACATCTTTTTGCTTATTGTTTGAATATCATTTTACTAAACTATTAATAAGCACACTGTGCCTCCACCAGGGAATAATTAAGCAAAATAATTTACTTATAAATTTACCTCTCCAGAATTTTCAGATTCTTGTTTATATATTATATATATGAATTTGTTACCCAAACAAATTAATAAAAAAAATCAATACAGCAAAACCAAATAACGGGAAAAGAATAACAAACATTTATTAATTCATCACTAATATGAAACCCCTTTTTAAAATAAACAATGAAAGTCCAAATAATTGTATCAAAGCATAAAATAAAGAGGGGAAAAGAGTGTTTTGTTCAGTTGTATAAAATATATATTTTTTCACTCCTTGTACAATCAAGTATGCAATAGCCCTAAATTTCAGAATTATTTGTCTCTGGGTATTCTAAATTGAATCCCCCCCCCCCCCATATATTTAAAAAAATATATATATATATATTATACCTTTTCTACACCTTTTAATGGAGAATAAGATAACCACAGAAAAAAACCCTCACAAAAAAATAAATAAATAAACCCTCTATTATTTCAAGAAAAAAATACACCAGATGAATATTGAAAACCCACAACCATCAATTTAAACAACTCAAGCCTAGTTCAGACTACATGATTTTAAAACGTCGGGCTGAACTGTGCAGTTCACACTACATGACTTGCTCTCTGTGAAATCAGGAGTGTTCAAGTTGTTGAGCTGTTCACACCACAGGACACAACGTGATTGATCTGCAACAGGAGGTAACGCACTACACGAGTTGACAACAACTCTGTCACCCAACGATTCCATCTTGTCTACAAACCACGTTTTGTCACGAAAAAATCACGCGATAAAACGAACCGGAAATGACGCCCAGCGAAGAAGACGAAGAACAACACAACACGCGAATATGGACGTCAGACAGAAACTAGTGCTGCAAACTGTTTGCGCGATGATTTGCTCTGAGAAAAAAACGCAAAAAAAAAAAAAAATAAGAGAGTATGGGCGAAAGAGTGGATCTGCATACGCGAACAGCAGGTCTGTGCTACAGAGAGTTGGAGGTGAGTACAGCATGTTTATATCGGAGATGTAGCTGCATGTTTATGTTTGGCTGACGGCGAAAATCGCGTATTTACCCGGTGACCTCAACTCATGCCTTGCTCTGATTGGCTGTTGCTCATGACATCAGTGAGATTGAGTCGTGCGACAGCTCTGGATATCTAGCATGCTAGATATTTTTCATGCTCGGCGACGCCTCTGCGAGCGTCTATGATGCGTTGTTGGCTCTTTCATACTAACAGATTGGCGAGCGTTCATCGCCCGCTAATCCCCCGCGATTTGCACGCGATAACACCCTGACCTGTCGGCGAGCTCAACGATTTGCAAATCGGGCTTAAATCGGGCTTAAAATCATGTAGTGTGAATTATAGTCCCTTATGAAAAGTCTTAGTTATATACACACTCTTTTGGCTACCCGTTGGGGCCCAATCGCTGGTGCACTTTCAAAAGAATGAATTCCAGTTAAAGATGCAGTGTGTGATTTTTAGCGACATCTAGCGGTTCGGTTGCGAGTTGCACTAAGGGCTCAGCCCACTGCTCACCCCTCCCTTTCGAAGAAGCTACGGTGCGTGAAACTGGACAAACATATCGTCGTCTGAGACAGCAGAGAATAGCCAGAGTAAGCCAATAAGAATGTGTAACATTGTCACTGTTTCTGTACCACAGTCCATTATAAACCACATCATGGATAAAGTTTACAAAGCCATAGTCAGGTGAGGATTAAGGGTCTTAATATATAATATAATAATAGTAATCAGCTGATTGTCTCACAAACGTAACCAGCACATTTCCCCCCACATAGCAAACCCATAATACAGCGAGGGAGAAGAAACACATGAAACTATATGCAACTATATATTTTTTCTAACAGGGTAGTAAAAGTTTAGCTGGCTAAATATGAGCTGTTACTGTGGCTGAGCTGGTTAAAGCGTAAAGCCTTGTTTAAACTCGACGCGTCCGCATGGCAAAAATGGCATGATTGTAACAGCGCGCGCGCCTCCGCATCCCCTAGACACCGTTTACTAACGTTACACACAACAGGCTTTTTTTCTCTGATTTTGAAAACTCTTCGCGATCGACTTAAAATGCTTCCAAGATCGACTTGTCGACCGCGATCGAGGGTTGGTGATTCCTGTAACGTTACTGTTTTACGGTCAATGACAAGAGTACTAATCAGCTGTCTCACGAACGTAACCAGCATTTATCCCCACATAGCAAAGCCATAACACAGCGAGGGAGAAGAACTAAGTTACATGAAACAATCCAACTACATATTTTACATCACTGACAAGGGAAAAGTCACTACTCACGGTGTTTATGGCTAGCTTCTAGCTTTCTGCGGCTTCTCTTTCAAGGTAGTGACGAAACGCGCTCTGTAGCGCTGTTTGTTCGCTGTCGGCTACGGTAGAAACATGACGTCACAATATGTCGACCTTCATAGAAGGGGATTCCCGCGCCTATGTAGATATAAATGTCTCATTCTAAGGTAATAAAAACATTACGGTTTATTAAGTAAGTTCTTTATACACCACTGAAAACATAGTTATGGATGTCATATTGCATTTCTGTTAATAGATACTCAAATTTTTTACACATTGCACCTTTAACTCAGTGCATCCGAAGCAGTTTCGAGGACGAGTTCACTTCCATCCAAGGAAATGACGAAGCAAGGTAAAAGTGATCACTCACGGCACGAACAGAACTGTCATGCAGCCTCGCAGTGGGTGAAAGTCCAGTCCAAACGCAACAACAACGCCGCTTGTGATGAGTCCCGTCCTCCAAACACTGTTACGAGTCATTTGGAAGTGCTTCTTGTGGCTTTAATGATGCAGCTTGTCACTTTTGGTCTGTACTAACACAAGTAGCGAAGTCTTTGGGCTTTGTAGTTGTGCAGTGGTTTCAGTGGATGTGTGTGTGTGTGTCTTCTGTTGAAGTTGACAGCTTTTCATATTCCTTGACTTGCAATTCTGGAGAGGCAGTATTTGGCTGTTGAATTGATATGAAGTGGAAGTCAGATGTATAGGTAACTTCAAAAGTTCTGCACTTTTTGAGGATCTCTTCAATGTCTCGATCGTCCACATGGGTGACGTTGGCTTTTTGTATATTGACTTTGGTCAACATAGTATTATGTGAAAAGAACATCACATGTTAATGATGTAACACTTTCCAACTGTGTTACAATATCAGAAAAGAAAGTCTTGAAAGAACAATAGTGTCAAATTAGAATTGCTTTTTGCATATAGTTTGATGTTTTTGCAATATGAGTTAGTTGTATTAACTAGTTTTCAAATAATTCTGCCCAGTCGTCCAATGGCATGTCTTCAGTTGCAGTTGAAGGTGATGCAGGAATTTCTTCATCTTTGTTTTTTTTTGGTGGGGCAGAACATTCAGTATCACTTTTTCTTTTTTGTGTTGAGGATGGGCTTTGTAGTTGTGCAGTGGCTTCAGCAGATGGTGGATTAGTGTGTGTGTCTTCTGTTGAAGTTGACTGCTTTGCGTATTGCTGGACTTGCAGTTCTGGAGAGGCAGTATTTGGCTGTTGAATTGATGTGATGTGGAAGTCAGGTGTATAGCTAATTTCAAAACTTCTGCACTTTATCAGCATCTCTTCAATGTCTTGTTCAGTCATGTGGCAGATGTTGCTTTTCTCTAGTATGATTTTGTGCAACCTGGAGTTTGCGATTTTTAGTCCTACTTCGTTGTTTTTTATCAGGAATGTCAGGACACCGGCGCATTTTGTTGTGTATTTTTCAGATTTTCTCAGACATTTGCATTGGTTGCATCGGTGGAACTCTTGTTTTGGATCGAAATCAGGTTGATCAGAGAGGCATTTTGGACATTGTTTGATTACCTTTATTTGTGCACTTTCCAGTGGTGCAGTCACGGTCAAGAGTGTGGTATTGGCGGTGGCGGTGCTTGAAGGTAGATTGAATGGCACTGGTGTGGCCAATTCAGTAATGACTGTGTTTGGTGTTGTTGTTAAGTGTTTTTCGCCTTGATATTCTCTTGTAGTCAGATCAGTGAAGTTGTATGATTTGTTGTTTTGAACTAAGTAAATTTCTGACTTCCATAGCTTTAGTTTTATTGTTTCGTTAGTTGTGTCAGTGAGGTGACAGTTTTTGACCTCGCAGTCTTCACCTTTAAAGTTCACTGGTTCGGATGTACTGTCAACTTCGAGGACCATTGCAGACAATGAGGAGACCTGTGAATGACAACAGTGAAATTAGATATAGTTATTAACGTACATGGGTAGGACAAAGAGTCTTTTTTATTATTATTTTGGATCATGTGAAATAATTGTCATGTAGTAAGAATATTTTTATTTTATTTACAATGTAGTTATACTTAAATTTAGGATTGTATAAATTACTCCTGTAATGTAAGTCACTTTGGATAAAAGTGTTTGCTAAATGTAACTTAGTCTGTTTTGGATTATGATTAAATTATATGGATTTTAAGTTTGTGATGGAAGTAGGTGTTACACTGTCAGTTTGTTTTGTTTGTTCTTGTCTGTGTTTGGTTAATTTGGTAATTAGTTTAGTCTTTTTTCTTCTGTTCCTTGCCTGTTTGTTTCTATGGTTTTTGATTGATTGTTAGTTCAGTTCAGGTGTCTTGTTAGTCTTGTTAGAAGCCTGTGATTAGTTTGTGTAATTTTTGTATTATGGTTAGGTTGTTTTTGGGGTTATTTCAGAAAGCAGGTTATGTGACACTTGAGTATGTGTAAGGGTAAGTAAGTGGATAACCTGAACTTTTGGATCCAAACACATAGGTAACTGTCAGGTTATGTAAGTAGCTTTAGTAAGATACTCTCTGACCATAATTTGCTCTGGAGTAAGTTCTGTTGCAGGGTTTGTGTATTGCAGAGATGTCCAGAACATGTGTGGCCTATTGATGAAGTTCCAATGGGTGTGACATATTGTGCATAATATTATATAGTTATACAGATATATAAAGTGCTATTAAAATAAGGTAATGTTCGTTTTATTATAATATAGGTATATAATTCTCATGTCACACATTGTTGATCTGCATTCACGTTGTTGTTTTTTGCAACTTAATGTATTTTATGCTATAATGTATTTTTATGATTAAAAAAAGGTATGATATATCTTACCTTTAAAGCAATATGGAAGCAAAATGACTAAACAAAAATACACTTACGCAGTTATGTTATCTTTGTATAGCACAGACTGATATTCAGTTTAATTAGTCTTTCCTATTATATAATTAGCATAAAAATGATCAAATAGGTGGTTCTTTGGGATGTCAAAATGGCAGAAAAGTTAAATTCAAATTTATTTGTTAAATATTAGCAAAACCTGAAATATATTTGAATTCTAAAGGCAATAGTTAATTTTAGAGGAAAAAAGTACTGTATTTTCAGTATGTCCACAAGACGTTGCAAGTGAGCGCAATAAACAAATATAAACCAAATCAAGCATTGCATCTTTTATTGAAATTAAATGACATTTACTTTTTAAAGTGAATTAACTTTTCAAACAATTATTCTTAAATAAAATATAATTTTATTTATATAAATAAATATTATTTATTAAGGGGATGACACAACGTGATGACACAACGTGCCCCCTAATCACATGGTCATTCAGCAAACTTACAATTGAGAGCAAAAAAAGTATTCACGTATTCCATAACGAAACGTCTTCAGCAGCATTTAGCTCACATAAACACTAATCTCTGTAACTTTAAATAACACATTGTCTTCAGAAATATGAATCAGAAATTAGTTGGAGCGTGTGTAAGGCTCTGCGCAAGGCTTACCTTCCCCTGGCCACGGGCTTGTCGAATTTTCATATTAATTTGCCTGCTAAAAATAGCTTACTGTTTCCACTAAAAATAGGATTTTTTTTCTCAGAATTGCGTGAAATAAACTCAAAATTGCAAGTTATAAAGTCAGAGTTGCGTGATATACAGTCGCATTTGCGCTTTATAAAGTCAGAATTGTGAGATAAACTCACAAATGTGAGAACTCTGTCAGAATTGTGAGATAAAGTCACAATTATCTTTTAATATTTTTTTTATTCCATGGCGAAAACAAGCTGCCATATGCTTCTGATTGCTTTTACAGGGAAAAGCTGTCTATAAATGCTGGTCTAGGATCCGTTTTCTCCGTAATGAAAGAATATTGGCGAAACTCCTGTGTTTTGAGCGGTGAGTGGATTAGTTCTACGCGCACGCAAATCCTCTCGTTATAATAAACCGTTATGCTATGTAAATAAGACATTATGTGCTTTACTGATAGCCTAATGGAACTTTGTGAGATTGCGGTGAAGTTGTAGCTATAACCGCTTTTTAATGATAATAAAATGAGCGCTCTTTGCGAGCTTTCTGCCATGCCAAATCCTGCATATAGCCTAGTAAATGTTTTTAAAGGGGAAGCGCATATCCTCATTGTGAGATCATTGTGAGATATCCTCATTCGGTTCCGGCTGAATTATTGCCTGTGCAGCAAGGCAAATGGGTGACGGTCAGGGATCGCTCTAGTCGCGGATCAAAAAACCACTCTTCCGTTCCGATTACCATAACAAATCGATTTGCCCCGCTCAGTGAAACACCCACTGAGAATTCTGTTGATTGTGCCCTGGTAATTGGTGATTCGATCACACCAAAATAGGGACACCAGCCAACATAGTCACATGTTTGCCGGGAGCCAGAGCGCCTGACATCAAAGCAAATTTAAAAGTGCTGGCTAATGCTAATCGTAAATTCTCTAAGATTGTTATTCACGTCGGCACTAATGATGTTCGACTCCGCCAGTCGGAGATCACCAAAATTAACATTAAAGAGGTGTTTGAACTCGCAAGTACGATGTCAGGCACTGTAATTTGCTCTGGCCCCCTTCCTGTTCGCAGGAGTGATGAGATAGTTAGCAGATTGTCATCACTCAATGGCTGGCTGTTTAAGTGGTGTCCGCAAAATAATATAAAATTCATAGACAATTGGAAAAGTTTTTGGGGCAAACCTGACCTGTTGAAAAGAGATGGTATTCATCCCTCCTGGGATGGTGCTGCTCTTCTCTCTAGTAATTTGGCTCATAGTCTTAGAGACAAAACATGACAATCTGGGGATCAGGTCAGGAAGCAGACAGACTGGCTAAACCGACCGTCTTCTAGCGGCCTTGCGTCACCAAGGTCAGATAAATCCCATCACATAGAGCCTCTTTCACCTAGATATCATCATATAGAGACTGTGTCTGTTCCCCGAATTTGGAAATCCAAAAAACGTCCAAACCGATCTAAGGTTAAAAATGTAATTGATATTCAACAAATAAAAAATAGATATAATACAGATGAGCAAACGATAAAGCTTGGGTTGCTGAATATTCGATCCCTTACTTCAAAAGCGCTCATAGTTAATGATATGATTTCAGATTATAACCTAGATGTGCTGTGTATGACAGAAACCTGGCTAAAACCAAACGATTACATTACTTTAAATGAGTCCACCCCCCATGATTACTGTTATAAACATGAACCTCGCCTGAAAGGCAAAGGGGGAGGTGTTGCTGTAATTTATAGTAATATTTTCAAAACCACTAAAAAATCTAGTTTTAAATATGCTTCTTTTGAAGTGTTGGTGCTTAATGTAAAAATATATAATGTAAACGATAAATCAAGTTTGAGAATTCTGCTGGCAACTGTATACAGGCCACCAGGGCACCATAAAGACTTTATCAAAGAATTTGCGGACTTTCTATCAGAATTAGTATTGACTGCAGATAAAGTCCTAATTGTTGGTGATTTTAATATACATGTAGATAATGAAAAAGATGCAATGGGATTGGCATTTAAAGACATTCTTAACTCTATTGGAGTTAGACAACACGTGTCAGGACCTACTCATTGTCGTAATCATACTCTAGATCTAATATTATCACATGGAATCAATCTTGATGTTGTTGAAATTCTGCAGCAGAGCAACGACATCTCAGACCATTATCTAGTCTCATGTAAATTACATTTAGCCAAGGCTGCAAAACAGACTCCGTGTTACAAGTATGTTAGACCTATCACTTCTGCCACTAAAGATTGCTTTATCAATAATCTTCCTAATCAGTTTCATTATCTCAGCATGTCAGATAGCTTAGCAGAACTAGATATTGCCATAGAAACTTTTAACTCTCTCCTTTATAGCACTTTAGACACAGTTGCTCCGTTGCGCTTAAAGAAGATTAAAGAAAATAGTCCAACGCCGTGGTACAATGAGCACACCCGGGCCCTTAAGAGAGCAGCCAGGAAAATGGAGCGAAACTGGAAGAAAACAAAACTAGAGGTATTTCGGATTGCATGGAAGGAGAGCTTGATTGCTTACAGAGAGGCTTTAAAAGCTGCTAGATCTGCTTATTTTTCAACCCTATTAGAAGAAAATAAACATAATCCTAGGTATTTATTTGAAAAAGTGGCTACACTAACGAAAAAGAAAGCTTCAAGCCCAGAAGTTTCCAAGAAACACAGCAGTAATGACTTTATGAACTTCTTCACTTATAAGATTGATAATATTAGGGACAAAATTATAACTATGCAACCGTCCACTACAGTATCGCATCAGACAGTGCAGTGTAGTCTCCCTGAGGAAAAAATGTATTCATTTGTTGCTATAGGAGAGGAAGAATTTTGCAAACTCGTTAAATCATCTAAATCGACAACATGTATGTTAGACCCTATACCGACTAAACTATTGAAAGAGATGCGTCCAGAAGTCATAGATCCTCTTCTTAACATCATTAATTCGTCTTTGTCTCTAGGATACGTACCAAAAACCTTTAAGATGGCTATGATTAAACCGCTTGTTAAAAAAACACAACTTGATCCTACAGAATTAGTCAGTTACAGGCCGATCTCGAATCTGCCTTTTCTGTCAAAGATACTAGAAAAAGCAGTATCCTCACAACTGTGTTCCTTTCTTGAAAAAAATGATATCTGCGAGGATTTCCAGTCAGGATTTAGACCGCACCATAGTACTGAGACAGCTCTCATTAGAGTCACAAATGATTTGCTCTTATCATCCGATCGTGGTCGTATCTCTCTATTAGTATTACTTGATCTTAGTGCTGCATTTGACACCAATGACCACAACATTCTCTTAAATAGACTAGAAAACTATGTTGGCATTAGTGGAATTGCATTAGCATGGTTTAAATCATATTTATCTGACCGCTATCAGTTTGTAGCAGTAAAGGAAGAGATGTCTTATCGATCACAAGTTCAGTATGGCGTACCACAAGGCTCAGTTCTCGGACTGCTGCTTTTCACTCTGTACATGCTACCATTAGGAGATATCATTAGGAAACATGGAATTAGCTTTCACTGTTATGCTGATGATACTCAGCTCTATATTTCTTCCAAACCTAATGAAACTCACCAATTCACAAAATTATCGGAATGCATAGTTGATATGAAAAATTGGATGACTAGTAATTTCCTACTACTAGATTCTGAAAAAACAGAGATTCTAATTATTGGACAAAAAACTTCCACACGTAATAACCTAGAATACTGTCTAACACTTGATGGCTGCTCTGTTAAGTCTTCTTCGTCAGTTAGGAACCTGGGTGTGCTCTTTGATACCAATCTTTCATTTGAAAGTCACGTGTCTAGTGTCTGTAAAACCGCATTTTTCCATCTTAAAAATATATCTAAACTACGTCATATGCTCTCATTGACAAATGCGGAACAATTAGTTCATGCGTTCATGACATCAAGGCTAGATTATTGTAATGCTCTACTGGGTGGTTGCCCTGCACGCTTAATAAACAAACTACAGCTAGTTCAAAATGCAGCCGCTAGAGTTCTTACCAGAACCAGGAAGTACGACCATATTAGCCCGGTTCTGTCAACACTGCATTGGCTCCCTATTATACATCGTATAAATTTTAAAATATTGCTGATTACTTACAAAGCACTAAATGGTTTAGCTCCGCAGTACTTGAGCGAGCTCTCAACGCATTATACTCCTTCACGTCTATTGCGATCTCAAAGTTCTGGTCAGTTGATAATACCTAGAATATCTAAATCGACTGCTGGCGGTAGATCCTTTTCCTATTTAGCACCAAAACTTTGGAACAATCTTCCTAACATTGTCCGGGAAGCAGACACAGTCTGTCAGTTCAAAGCTAGACTAAAAACACATCTCTTTGACCTAGCATTCACATAACACTCTATAGACTTCTATAATTCAATATTAGGCTGCTTAGATTAGGTCAGCCGGAACTGGGAACACTTCCCTTAAATCCTGATGTACTCGTTACATCATAAGAAGAATGGCATCTACGCTAATTTTAGTGTCTTTGTTTATCCCGAGGTCTTCCCGCAGCCTGCCGGATCCAGGCCGTTTCCAGATCTGACGAAGGACCTGCGCCTGGACCCGATGACAATGCAGTGCTGAAGTGCCAACTAGCCTCTCCCTATGGAGGATCCCTATACCACTCTACAGATAAAGTGTTGTGGAATTTTTCGGTTCGCATACCTACCCGAAGTGATAAGATAAAATAAAATTCTGCATCAAAATTTATAGACAAGACAAGTAGTTTGTTTAGGCATGGTTTGTAAGGAATTACAAACCTGCGCACATATATTCAAACGCACATAACTATAGAATCAATTCTTAATGCGCATGTGAACGCCATCAGCGTTTATCACAGGTTCAGTTTAAAGTCTGTTTAGAGAGAACGGTGTCGTCTTAGCGGCCCCTAATTTAATAAAAAAATGATCATTTAGACGGAAGTGAATCAATCAAAACTAACTTTAGCTGGAAAAAACATTATTCAAGAACCACTATAAAACTAAACCAATCTCTGTTACCTTAAATTATATGTTTATCTCTGTAAAGTTGCTTTGAAACAATCTACATTGTTAAAAGCGCTATATAAATGAGGATGACTTGACTCATGGTGTTATGGTGCACCCCTCCGCCTATGATCAGACACTTCATATTTTGTGTTTTAGTGTTGTTTTAATATAGAATTTGGTCTATTTCAGTTATATTAGACTAAATGTTATTGTTTTGGTGACTGTCTGTTTTGTAGATCATAAAAAACTGTGCCCCCCCATGAAAATTAAATGCCCCCCCATTCTATATGTTCTGGCGACGGCCCTGCCCACATTTGTGCATAAAATTGTGTCCGAGCATCAGTAATTGAGAAAACGTGTTTCAACAGAAGTGCATATAGCAGTCATTTGTGCTGTATATTCATAGACACACACACATAGCGATTTGATCTATTGGACATCTATATTTTTTTCATTTATTCATCCATCTTTTGCTATTGTAAATTCCCTCTGCAATACGGAAACAATACGGCCTTAATTTATAAATGGATGCCTTTATCTGCACAGAGGGATGGTGTTCATGAATAGGGTTGCGTACTGAAACCCGTACCGATATGGAAGTGGCAGTAGCTGGTATGTAACTGGACTGAATCAAAGCGCAGACTTTGGTGCCTCATTTTGGTGTAACTTTGCCGGTTGAAATATTTGGGACCGGTTCCGTGTACTTGTCGGCCAACGGATTTTCGTTTTGAAAGGAAACAAACAAAAACGAAAAACGGCCAGTTTCCCGATTACAATTATTAAAGGGTTAGTTCACCCAAAAATGAAAATTCTGTCAGTATTTACTCACCCTCATGTTGTTCCAACCCCGTAAGACCTTCCTTCATCTTCGGAACACGAATTAAGATATTTTTGATGAAATCTGAGAGCTGGATCACTCCTCCATAGGCTTCTTGAGGGACTGAACTTGCAGGCCACAAAAAGTTATTACAGACATCGTTAAAATAGTCCAAGTGACTACAGTGGCTCAATCTTAAGTTTATCAAACGACGAGAATACTTTTTGTGCGCAAAAAAACAAAAATAATGACTTTATTTCAACTATTCATTTCCTTCTCTGTGGGCCTCGAGTCAGTTCACTAGTGTAAAAGCGTAGAGCTTCTGTTGTTGTACGTCACACGCATCACACACATGACCAGCGTCGGCCAATAGTGAGCCTACGTGTGACGTAGCTCTACGCTATTACACTAAGTTAACTGACTAGAGGCCAACAGAGAAGGAAATGAATAGTTGAAATAAAGTCGTTATTTTTGTTTGTTTTTGCGCACAAAAAGTATTCTCGTCACTTGATAAACTTAAGATTGAGCCACAGTAGTCACTTGGACTATTTTAACGATGTCTTTAATAACTTTTCGAGGCCGGCAAGTTTCAGTCCTTTTGAAGCCTATGGAGGAGTGATCCAGCTCTCAGATTTCATCAAAAATATCTTAATTCGTGTTCCGAAGATGAACGAAGGTCTTACGGGGTTGGAACAACATGAGGGTGAGTAAATACTGACAGAATTTTCATTTTTGGGTGAACTATCCCTTTAAATCCACAGTATTCCTGCACCTCATGATGCTTTGCGCGAATTATCGGTGTAACTTCCATTAAGCTGTAAACAATCAGTGAAAGACTAGCTCTATGGATGCAATAATATATATTTTTAAACCGTGTACGATGACATTAGGCTACATTATTCTACTCACCCTTAAACCATTGAACATTAAAAGGACATTTAAAAGTGTAAAAGCATCAACAAGGTACTTTCAACAGACCATGAATAATCCCAAAAGCATCTTTCCACAGCAAAATCGGTCGGTTTAATATCACTGTGGTAATCTGTATTATGTAACATACGTTGCCTTAATAAAAAAGTGTTTTACTTCAGCATTCATTTCGTGATACTATTTTAAAGTGATTTCAGTCATTTTGACAGAAAATAAATTGTATTTACCTGTGAAACCAAACCCGGAAAAAGACGTGAGGATTTGGGGAGGATTCCAGTGAATTATTAATGGTAACGTTACACATTGTAAATTAAATCGGGAGAACAGACCACAAATGTGCAGTATATGTTGACCTTTATCATACTATTACAGCGGAATTCAAAAGGAAAAAATAAAATAATCATCAGGAAAAGAATGCAGAGCTCTTACTATTCTTGTTATAACATGTCAGGTTAAAATACCAAGTGTTACGTTATTCTCATGTTATTCCTAGATAAAACATGAAAGAAAACTGATAGCTCATTAAGTCAAACTGACGGATCAGCTTTATTTGTAGGGCAACCTTATGATTTGAAATGATTTCAGTCTTTTTGAATGGAAGTTCCCCAAACCGGAAGTGCCGCCCATAATTCAAAACCATAAGGTGGATAGGAAAACAAAAAACGGAAAACAACCCATTATTCGTTTTTTGTTTTGATATTAAAAAACGGAAAACGAACAACAATCCCGTTATCCGATTGTCCTTCATGTGTTTATAGATGGAAATCGGAAATCAAAATACGTATTTACATTTATACATATACATATGTATAAATCGTAATCCTTAAATCCATAGATATAAACACTAATTCTGCACTGGTATTTTTTCGTGACCCGGAAGTTACTCCACGCCACGCCAAGACCCGCCCTATTTGAAAAATGTATCTGATGTTTTCGGAGTTGTGAGATCCAGGCGATCACCGGGAGTTCAGCGCTCATTAACCCCGACTGGAACAGCTTTTCCTCGGCTAGTGCTTCTGATGTTTGCCGCTGGCTCTGATGTCTCTAGTGGTTAAACATGAGATATAATTTGTCTTGTGTATAAGTCGATGTTTGGTCTCATTAATCTATTGTTTGTTCCATTGAAAATCGTTTTAGCTGAGGGCAAATTTAAGTTTCATAACTTTATTTTTAGGCTATTTAACTTTGTAGCCTAGAGAGCTGACTATGTTTGACTTAATTGTTTGCTTTATTGTTATGCATTGTATAGCTTCTTATACCTATTAGGCTACTTTTATACTGGATAGTATTGATCATTAAAACTGACATTTAACAAAAATAAAACAGGGTTGTGTAGTTTTATATTCTAAAATATATAGAATATTTTATATATTTTTTTTACTATAGCCAACATTCTCTTCACTGTATGCATGTATAATAAAATAAAATGACACAACCCAGTCTTTGTTTGTTAAATGTCAGTTTTAATTATCAATAATGTTTCATATTTTTTAAATGAAAACAAAAAGCAGTGTTGTGTTTTATATTTCGTGTTGTTATAAATATATGCAGTGAAGATAATCAATGTCCGTTGCCTGAAACACATTTGAGTGGCCATTAATATGTTGAAGATTTTTTTTAATTGAAAAGAGGCAGAGTGGTGTTTTATTACATATTTCGTTTTATTGTTGATGAAAAGAGGCAGAGTTGCATTTTATACCATATTTCGTTTTATTGTTGCCTAAAATATACATAAAGAGATAACCGGAGTAGCCAGAGTGTGCTGAGTGACGCGATCAAGAACGCGCTGTTCCATTTGCAGAATAACCGGACTCGCGTCCTCTCGTCCTCGGGAGTTCGTTCTCCTGAGTCGAACTTGGCAAGTCCGAAGGGTCCGTGTATCTTTTGGTCATTTCATTTCCTGTTTGGAATGGAATAACGAGAAATGAAATCCAGCTCGTTTATTCGTTTTTTTGTTTAGTTTAAAAAACGAAAAATTAGATTTTGGCTCGATTTTTCATTTTTCATTTGTGGTTTACAAATCGGTTTATGGGTTCGATATTTCATTCGCACACGTGGGCGGCGCTGAAACGCCCCTTTCATCTGATTGGTCAAAACGCTCCGCCTTCATTACGAGCTTTTCTTTCTGTCAGGCAGAATAAGAGTCAGCACAAGTGCGGCACTGACAAATGCACTTTAATAAAACGATGTCTGAAACCACCACTCACTGTTAACTACGCACAATATTTGAAGCAGAAATATGTTGCTGGTCACGTAATGCGACTTGCAAGCGACCCCATTAATATGAGCCACAGACAGCTGATATTATTTTAGCATGTATTTTCCATTGGTAAATACCGTGCAAATAGTTCCGTCTCTTTGGATCAAAGGGAAGAGGCAATGAAAATCAATAATAGGCTGAACTGTACCATAATATATCAGTAACATTTACCACTCTCGTAGCCTATTTTATTTACATCAAAAGGCAAAAATTGAATAGAAATAAAGATTATATTTATGAATGTAAGCATGTGTAGCCTACTCACATGAAAAGAAAGAGACAGAAAGAGAGAAGCAAGAATCAGTGAAGGTACATTAATACTGAAATTAGCAGGGTTTGGGATTGATTAAAATCATGTCGGTTGAAGACGGCATACATTTAAAATGTTATTAGTTTTTATTATAAAACGAAGTAAAAAAAAATTACATACAGAATTGGTCGATGTTTCTCTGAGTTTTCTTTATTATGTTGGCTTGAGAAAGCCATATATTTAAACATTACTATTATCATGAGAAATTGACTACGCCTAGGACTGTAATGCTTCCCCAAACTCAGCTCAGACCTTCAGACTGGTCTGACTCGCTTATATCTTTTCTAACTGGTCAGACTTACTTTCCGAGAAAAAAAAATCCCACTGACTTGCGTTATCTGAGCAAAGGCCGTAATACTTAACGCTGTCCACTAGAGGGGGCGACATGATAATACGTTTTTTCTACTCTCTTTCCCTGTTTGCATCAGTTTAAATGACAAATAAAAGTATGAATTCCATTCATAAATAGGCCATATCTGTGTATGAGAACAAGCTTTACACTTCAAGCTACAACTAATTAAAACTTGTACCCTACTTCAAAGTTTGCCACTCTCTAGTTTATTTTAAGATATTGTTAATAACACTGTTTTTTGCATTTATTGTTTGTCCATCCGGAACTATTATTTGTCATGTGCTCTATATTTTAAAATGTACTAGCTGTTGATAAATCACACTCAATTAATGTAACAAGCTAATGTCAGAGCAAATGTCCTGCAAAGTTTTGCTAGGCTAGTTAAACACACCTGAACCAGCTAAGCAAGGTCTTCAGAATATCTAGAAATGTTCAGGAAAGTGTGTTGGAACTGGTTGGAGCTGAACTCTGCAGAACATGATGCTCCAGTGTCAGGACTGGGTGTTAAATCTATAAATGAATGTGCTGGGTGTTTGCATGCAGATTTGTAGGGAAGTCAGTACAATGGAAAATGGAATCTGCAAAAACTTTATTCTGTTCTCACAACAACACATGCAAACAAAACTGCAATATTTTAAACTTTTGATTATGTCTTTATCACACACCCTGCTTGAACCTTACTAACTGAACAAATATTAGCCTACTGCAGGAAGTGGAGAAAAAAATGAAAACTAGACAAACTAGACAAGTTTTTTAGACAAAACTTTTAGTGACTTCAAGCACATTGGATAGGCCTGCAACCTCTGTGATGACAATATCTTCAGATCTGCATTTAGGGCACTGCCTTGAGTTCTCCATCCATTGGTTAATGCAGACCTTGCACCCCACCACACTCCTGCAGCACGAGGTGAACACAGGTTCTTCAATGATAGCTTAAAAAAAAAGAAAAGAAGTCAACATTAACTGCAGCTGGTGCCAAATAATAACCATGATTATGTTTTGGAAAACAGTAAGTCAAATCACATCAATTATAGCTAAATCATGGCTAAAAATTATACAACCTTTGGCAGTTAGTTCAAAAACCCGGTCTATAGGGGCCACACACTTGCAACTGATATCAGTGAATAGATTGAACGTGATTTCAGCCGAGCAATAGCCATACTACTGTTTTAGCACCAGATTTGTTCAGATTTGTCCAGATTGGTTAGGACATTTCAAGATGCAGTTTTGTGTGTGTGTGTGTGTACCTCTGCAGATTAAACACATGAATGTTTCCTTTAAAATTGTTGCTAGGTTTGCCCTTTGTGCTGCTCCCTGTGTAATGGAAACAATCTCCTGAATCTGTCTGGATACATTTTCCAAACCATGCGAGGCCTCCAACAGCTCCTCGATTTGCGATTTAAGGTTCTGAAGGACAGATTTTTCAGCATCTCTGCGACTATTAAAAAAAGGTTAACATATAAATAATTTTCACTTATCCCTCCTTACTTGTTTTTTATTTTTTTGTTAAAAAAAGGGTAATTTGTCATTTGCAGGAAATGTATTATATAGCACTGCAATACCTCAGACTCCTACTGTGCTGCCACTGTCTAAACGCAGCACTTTCCACCGCATGGACTTTTCTGGAGTTTGGCCTCCAATAAGATGATCCTAAAACAACAACAAAGGCAGATATCCAGTAAACAGTACAGAAAAAAAAACTTAAAAAAAACTATAAAAAAAGAAAAAGTCTGAAACTGAATCTGAAAAAAAATATCAAAGGCTAAAAACTTGGTCTTTATAAACATGGCATTTGCTACTGAAAATATCTGTCTGCATGAGTTTCTCAGAATTACAAATGAGCTGCTAAAGTTTTAAATCATGCTTTTTCATTTTCCCCTCAGTGTTTTTGTTACATGTTAGAAAGGATAACAAAGATGGGTTCTCATTGACTAGTACATTTTTGAGATACAGTTTATCAGTAAATTAAGTGTCAATTTTGCCCCTTTATTATTTCTTCAAGTTTCAGATTTTATCTTCAATTCATTTATTTGTTTTTTGAAAATAAGGAAAAATATTCTTTGTGCAAAACTCCATATTAACAAACACAGGATTTTATTTACCAGTTGTGCCCTCTGAGTCCAAGATTTCATTTCCTTGGGTGTTGGTAAGGACGTAAGATTCATCATTGCCCAGAGCCAACTTCACTTTCTCCTGAATGCTGGGCACATTTGCTTCAGATTCTGTAAACCGCACCACCACTACTCGACTAGAGACCATGCGTCCATCTTGTATTTCAGAGATGTGTATGGATCTATAAAATAAACATTTCTGTATTATACAAAAAATGCAACTTAAATCGAATTTGAGTAGGAATAATAACGTTAAAATGTTTATATTTTTATGACTTCACATATTGACATTATAAAGCAGTAAGATTTTAAGGGGTTACCTTTGAAATGATCTTGGAGTACTAGCTCTAGGTGGCTGTGTGAAGTTTGCCACAGGTGAACTTGAAGGCCTTTGAGAAAATGAGAAACTACGCTGACTCAAAGCTGTTACTTGTCCTTGAAGTTCACCGCCATGAACCTCATAATGCCCTCTGTCGGTTAGGTCCAAGCTGCAAAAATCTCCATTTTCCATAGGAAAAAGAGCGACATTTGCAGAGTCTGTTAAATACAGACTGTCTGTACCAACCTGAAACACAAAAAAGTGATAACTGAAATACACCTTTTATGTCTAGTCTTTATTTCCTAGACTGTTTTTCAAAATTGTTTATGTTGAATAACCACAATTCTAATAACTTAATAAATGGTAGCTTAACACGGTGATTTGTCACACATCACACCCTGATTTTCAATAAAATGCAAAAAATGACCACTGAAGTACAGACAATGTATCTATTAAACTATCTTTAATAAAATAAAATAAAATAACTAAAATAAATACAGAGACCCACACGTCATGCACAAAAAAAAAAAAAAAAACTCAGCACTTTTCTTTACAACCACTTTTGATGATGCATGTGGAAATTTGGCCTTTGATTTAATATTTTTCTTCATGATTCATGGTCTTTAATGTTTTTCACTTTTGTTCAAGGTAATGAAGCAAAAAAAATTCGATAAAGGAAGAATATATTAAAAATATGGTGTTTGGGGTAAAAGGCACCCCATCAGGGCGAAGGCACAATAATGAACATGATAATAAACAGCCATTCGTCTTTTCCTTTTGTTGACATGTTAGATTAAAATAGATCCATTTGGAATTTGGGTTTTTAATTTTGAATTCACCATATTTAGAATGAAACCATCATATTTAAAAATGCGATATGAATATTAACCATATATAATAAAATATATTTATTTGTTTCTACTGTGAATCTATATTAAATTACTATGGGATCTTTTTCAATGCTTTCAGAATCTTTACTTTTAAAATTATAATATTTTAATGACAGTTTATTTGTTTATTACAGGTTATTACAACAAAAATGAATTATTTTATTTATCAAACTAAACCGAAAATAGTACAAACTTAGCTCAAGTGATTGTTTTGAACAAGTAGAAACTTAGACATTATTAAAAACATTATTCTATCTGAAGTATTTGTCAATACGTGTCTTTTGCCCCATGCCGTGTGTCTGTGGAAAATGTGTATATTGTACACCGTAAATACGTAGACTTTAGAGTCGAAATGTTTCGAGTTTAATCTCGAAATGTTTCGACTTTAATCTCTAGCTTTTCGCAACGTAAATGAATAAAGTCGAAACATTTATTTATTTAAATAAATAAAACGACTTTGTTCTCGTAATTTTAGATTTATTTATTTATGTTTACGTTGCGGTTCAGGGCCAATTAGATAAATTATGCAACAATAATTGTGTGGGTTTGTTAGTAAGTATGGATGTCTGAGTGTGGTTGGTATGTGTGTTATAAAAAAAAATGTGGATGTGTGATTGTAATAGTTGAGAGAGAAAAAGTCAACTGCAAATAACCAGTGGAGTTTTGCTGGCATCTAATGGGGAAAATGTGTTACTGCGCCCAAACAAAATCTTATGGAAAGCTAATTTTTTGAGATATCAACCTCTAATTTGGTACACAACTTGTTTAGTTGTATGGGTTTGATTTTCTAGCCGTTTTAGCACACGAGTTCATCA
>JAVALU010001687.1:0-16428 GCA_030770095.1 Gila robusta
TCCTCAAAACAGCTCTGTTCACAGTGACCCGTTTCAGTGCATGTCTCTTTAAATGATAATGATAACTTTTTGGCTTTTTGAGGATTAAAAAAAAGTGAATGGATTTTTTTCATTGCATGGTGATTGTGTCCACACACTGCAAAGACACATTTATTTGCAAACACCATATAAAAGTGTATTTTGCATCCGATGACCCCTTTAAAAGCAGTTGGAGAGTTTTTGAATGCATCAAAAATAATTTAGCACGAATTTGGCTATACTCCTCAACATCAGCTCTCACTGTCTTTGATCACAGGCAAGAGATTTCGTCCAGGAATCGTAAAATCAAAATGAAGAGGTCCGCAAACCGCATTCATCAGATCTTGCTCTTTCAACTTCCACTCCGTGTGTGCGCGTGTTGTCTAGTAAAGAACGTGCTTGCAGCGGGAACACATAATTTACCCGGAAACAACTAATTCTAATTTCTGATTGGCTGGTAGCTAGCATTTAACTCTTTATAACTCGAGACAGATGCAATGAACTCGGCAGAGAACTTCCCTCCGTTTGCCTGCGCCTCGTCCATTAATTGTATAGCAGGACAAGTTCACTAACTCCTCAGCGTGAGAAATACAAGGTGTGGCGTGTGAGCGTGTGAACGGGTTGAAATGCGTGTGTCTCACGCCCAATGCGTGAGACTTGAGAGCCCTGAAATTTTCCTAGGGTTCTTCATTACTGGTTTAACTGTTTGGTCATGGACAGAGAGGTGTTGTTGTAGGGTGACTTTCTGTGTGAAACCCTTTCCGCAGGTTATACAAGTAAAAGGTCTTTCTCCCTTGTGGATGCGTTCGTGATTACTTAGGCAGACTTTCTGGGTGAAACTCCTTCCGCAGGTGACGCAACTAAAAGGTCTTTCCCCTCTGTGGATGCGTTCATGGGTTTGTAAATTTCCCTTCTGGGAGAACCCTTTTCCACAAAAACTGCATTTATAGGGCCTTTCCCCTGTGTGAACTACATAGTGAACCATGAGATTGGAACGGCAACGGCATTTTGGCGTTCTATTGCGCATGCGCGACTTTAACTGCTACTTCACGACGTTCTACTGTAACCGTCTACTACGGGAGAACAGCTGATTTGCCGTAGTCGCTACTACGTGAAAGATTAAGAAAGTTAATGTTATGTTTTATGGTATGTGGCATTTTTAATTGTTTATGTATGTCATTAAATGCCCAAAGCAACCCTCTCCTGCTTTTTAAAATCATTTTCTTTACTTGTACTTTGTCAAATGATTAAATTATCCCCTACGCTGTACTCTTCACTGTTGCTTAGTGATTTTTTGCGTTCTTTAACTACGGCAGTTAACCGTTTACTTCCGGCTGCCGTTGCCGTTCCATCAGCAGCTGTTGCTTTAAGTCCCTAATACCAAAATGGCGGCGCGGTGGCTTCACTGTTTATGACGTCATGAGCTATACAGTCATTCTATATAGATCAGTGGATAAGCTAAATCGTCCTTCCCTGGGAGCTCTCCCCCATCCTGTTTTTTCTTGGAGAAAGCATGAAAGAAATAGGCACCCCAAAATGACACCTCAATTCTGACACCTTTTGAAGAGCAGATTTAGAACTTAGAACACATTATTAGAACACCCTTTGCCTTTGTGAATACACATGGGGTGAATTCAGGTAGAGTGGGACATCAGGTTGAGTGGGACACTTAAGCTTTTGGGTACTGTAAAGGGTTAATTTTGTAAGCCAATCACAACAATTGTTACTGTGTAGCTAAATGTCTATTGGATATGAAATAAAGGTTGTGATTGGTGTGACATCACAGATGTGGTCCGGATGTTATTTTTCAAATTGCTTGACTCCTGGGACCTCACGGTAAGCCACCCGGCAAGTGTAAATCTATTTTAGAATAATAAGGTTGATAATTCTGTCACTTATGATGTAGCCTAACAATAAAACTTTTGCTTTTACATACATTTACACTGTCTGTGTATTAGAGATTAATAACAATGAGCTGTATATTTGTGAAAATTAGATTCACAGCACTGTCCCACTCAACCTGACAGTGTTAGGTTAAGTGGGACAGTACATTTCAGGTTGAGTGGGACATGAACAAAAGTTATAAGTAATAATAATGTGTCTGAATATAAAAATTGAGCTTGGTAACTTCAATATACACAAGATGGCACCCATACAGA
Organism: Gila robusta; assembly: GCA_030770095.1. Lineage (NCBI taxonomy): Eukaryota > Metazoa > Chordata > Actinopteri > Cypriniformes > Leuciscidae > Gila > Gila robusta. Next base: position 2,178 of record JAVALU010001687.1, read on the forward strand.
GAGGAGAGGGACAGAGAGAGAGAGAGAGAGAGAGAGAGAGAGAGAGAGAGAGAGAAGAAAGCAATACAGGACAGAACAGGGCAATACAGAAAAGGAAAAGACAGCAAAGTAGGAAAGGAAGAAAACTAAACCAATGGAGTGAATAGAAAATGGCAGGTGCTATTGAAGAATATGAGCAGGAGGTGACTGAAGGACACAAACCAAAATTAAGGTTTTTAGCCAGGGCATGGAACATCCCAAAATCAACACTGCAAAGGCGAGTGAAAGGGTTGGTGAGTGGCTACCGCCATGCCTCAGGTAAGAGCCCCCTGCTCTCAGCTCAGGCTGAGAGTGAATTGGCTAGCCTTGTTAAAATGTTAGCTGAAAGGGGGAACGCAGTGGTATACGGCTTATTGCGTTCCAGTACGCCAAAATTAATGGCATCCCTGGTTTTTCTGCGGAAAAGCCTGCTGGTGTCCGCGGCCGCCCCCTAAACACGAACAATGAAATATCCATTCATTGAATGTAGAGTGAAGTTTACAATGTTACAATTTTTGCATTAGTTCCAGAAATCCATTTTTAAAAAATCCTTCCAAGTATTAATTAATTGAAGGTCTCCGTTGTTGTATTTTGCGCTTCATAATGCGCCACACATTTTCAATGCATGTATTTACGTTTTACACAACGTCCCAACTTCATTGGAATTTGGGTTGTATTTCTCATGTTCATTTTGACCATAAAATAGTGTCCCACTTTCACTAACAAAGTGTCCCTCTCAACCTGATTGCTTCCAGTTTGCCGAAGAGGGTGTCAGATGGTGTTTAAAGATAAACAGTCCCAATAAATACATAAATTGGGAAAATTTCCCCATAGTGGCAATCATTACAATCTATTTAAACAAAACACATACAATTTTAATACATTATAACTGATTTATTTTTAATCTGATTTAATATATTTTTGTGCATTTATTGAAAGAATGCATGTAGGCCTACCATTTTGACACTTGTGTTACCTTATTTCTTTGGCAATATTAAAGGTTTTTATGAAATATTATTTCAATTTTTTTCAGCACATGTCAGAGTTACAGAAAATAATAATAGTGCAACAAATAAGGAGATTATGGTTTATTTATTTTAATCAGGTTTGTTAAAAGTACGCTTGAATGATGTTAGTTCATCTGCAATACCATGTATTTGCTATAACAATGAAAATATATGAAAAAACAGTTAAAATCAAGTAATGATGCAATCCTTTAAATCTCAACTTTGAGTGCATCAGAATTAAATGGATGTAAAATTATTGTCAGGTCACATGTGACATTTTATTTAATGTGACAGAAACACCAATGACACACATGACAAAGATCATTATTCTTCAACCATAATTAAGTAGATGAGACTAAATCGTTACATTTGGCATACAATCTAAATTAAAAGCTTTGAATAACGTTTATCTATAAATGGGAGTCACCAGTGTCACCCATAAGAAAAGCAAAACCAGTGACAATTTTCATGAAAAATTAATTTTACAAAATGAATGCTACAAGGTATCAAATCAAACCACATCTTGTCAATCGTGGTATACTAACCAAATTAAGTAGTTTAATCCATAAGTATTCTAGGTTATTTTTTAATATCATTTATATTTCATAGTTATGTAGCCTATTGTGTTTTATGTAGCCTCTGTACACTTCTGTGGTGCTTGAAATTCTATATAATTAATTAAAATCAAATATTGTCACATTGATGGTTCAAGAAGGCGTAATTGTTCAAATAACATATTGTTTTATTTTAAAATGTAAAGAAATTGTAACCCTAAAGTGTTTTTCAGTAAAGATATTTCTGTAAAGGCTAGTGATAGAAAATGGACATTTCCATAGAATGACCCAGAAATTATTAACCTATGGTATTATTTACTTAACAGCACATGTTCAAAAACTTTGCAATTTTAAAACAAAAGATCTTAATTCTTAGATCTTAATACAAAGATATTCAAGCAGTGTTTTGTCCACCGACACACACCGGCAGCAAGCTGTATTCATGTTACCGTAACTCTTTAACCGTTTGTAGGCTACTATCAAAAACATTTCAAATTGCCGCATTTCGGCAATATACGGCTTATTACGGTAATTTCAGGCTTTCTGTCAGCAAATGACTATGGCGGCGGCTTTCAGGCAGAGCGAGCGGGTCTGAAGGATTTGAACCGAGAGAGAGAGAGAGAGAGAGAGAGAGAGAGAGAGAGAGAGAGAGAGAGAGAGAGAGAGAGAGAGAGAGAGAGAGAGAGAGAGAGAGAGAGAGAGAGAGAGAGAGAGAGAGAGAGAGAGAGAGAGAGAGAGAGAGAGAGAGAGAGAGAGAGAGATTTTTTTTATTTTTAAAATACCCTTTTTATTACAAATATTCACATATCACAAACCAAACAAAAAATAAATAAAAAAACAACACAGAACAATTCCAAAAAAAAAAATTACAAAAACAAAACAAAACAAAACAGCTAAAAGGGGAAATATAACTCTTCTTCAACAACTTCACAAATGACCCCGTTTAACACCAATTGCTTCAAAAGTTAAAAGATCATGCCTTAATCTGTAGTAATGATAGTCAATCAAAACCCTTGATTTGACTAATTTAGTAAAAACAGCTTCTATACTACTAAGAACATTCTGTTCCACCTTTTCCTTCCTTGTAATATAAATTGCCATTTTAGCTTGACCCAACAGGAAATTCAACAAACAAGACTTCTGACTGTGTTTTTTAACATATTTAACACCACAAATAAACACTTTCATTGAAAAAATTACATTAAAAGAAATGAAAAACATATCCAAGATATTAAAAAGAGATTGTAACCGGTCACAGTGCAAAAACGCATGAAAAATCGTCTCTTTTTGTACACAAAAAGGACAAGCTTCAGTAACATCATCGTTAATCAAAGAAATAAAAGCATTAACAGCAATAGCACCATGTAGCAATCTCCACTGTAAATCTCCAGTTTTCTGGACCAATGGTGATTTATATAATGCTCTCCATTCAGGTTTTTCATTATCCTCAAGATTAAGAGCCTTACGCCATGGAGTGTCACATTTGTTATTTAAAGATGTTTTGTTAAAAGCCTTCACACAACATTTGTACATGTCCTTACCCAATGCAGAGTTTGGACCCACAACTATGAACTCTTCACACTCTAACAGTACACCACTGCACTCCCCTAAACTAGGGGACAGACTCAAATTGGGAAAAGGATCTTTACAATCAGGCTGAATAGATCCCTTAGAGTATAAGTCCAAGAGTTCTGTTTCCTCTCCAGTGAGGGCTGATCTCCATTTCTCAACTGCTCTAGTAACTGTTCGGTGTGATTTGATACCGAGACGCTCAGCGATGGCAGTCACATTTTTAAAAGCAGGGCCCGTTATTTGATGCAAATGTTCAATTTGTACCACCTTTGCATTACACAAAGTCCTTTCAGGAATGGCAAAAGACATCTCACGCGTTAGGTCCAGTCGTGAGCCAATGACCAAAGGCTCCTGTAGTAGCCAAAACAAGGAGGATGAGTTGTTTTCTCTGCTTATTTGAAATAGAGACCATACTTTGAAAAGAATACGGTAGAAGATTGGAGAATCACGCAGTTTAAGTCTCTGAGGATCCGACCAGAATAAAGCTTTATCCAGTCCCAGTCCATCAATATTCCGAAGGATTGCACAGGCAACACCAGTCCAACTTGAATCATCGGAGTACTTTAAGAGTCTTTGTACAAACTGCAGGCGAAAGGCTGCTGTTCTGCTCTGCAGGTGTATTAGTCCAAGTCCCCCTTCGTCTTTAGACAGGTACAACACACTTTTTGGTATCCAATGCATTCTGTCCCAGAAAAAATCAATTAAAATGGACTGAATTTTTATTAAAACTTCAGCTGGGGGGTCTATACAGGCCAAACGATGCCAAAGTGCAGAGGCGACCAGATTATTAATTATCAAGATACGTCCTTTATAGGACATTTTAGGGAGTAGAAACCTCCACTTATCTAGTCGCCCTTTGACTTTTTCAATGACACCTTCAAAATTCTTTTTCACATAATTGTCATCACCCAGAAAGACTCCCAAATATTTGAAACCATTTCTGGTCCAATTCAAACCATCAGGAAGCCTTGGTTCAAACTCTGCCCATTTTCCGACTAAAATGGCTTCACTTTTTCCCCAATTTACCTTTGCAGAAGACAGAGACTTAAAATCATTTAAAATCTTCAACATCACACTGATATCTTTACAATCACTGATTAAAACAATGACATCATCAGCATAAGCTGAAATCTTAAAAGTATTAGCACAGTTGGGAATACACAGTCCATGTACATTAGCTCTTAGCTTGTTCAACAAGGGTTCTATGGCAAGGGTATACAACATACCTGAGAGTGCACAGCCCTGTCTTACACCCCTATTCACCTTAAATGGAGAGCATAAATCACCATTTATCTTCAAAACACTCTCAACGCTACAATACATAACTTTTATCATAGAAATAAAATCCGAATTAAAACCAAAAGCTTCTAGAACACTCCACAAATAACTATGTTCTACTCTGTCGAAAGCTTTTTCTTGGTCAATTGATATCATTCCAAAATCCAAATCAAAGAGTTTTCCACAGTCTAAAATGTCTCTTATAAAAGAAACATTATCAAAAATCTTCCTACCTGGCACACAATACGACTGATCGGGGTGAATTATGAGCTCAATCACTTCCCCTAGTCTAATTGCTAGGGCTTTGGAGAGTATTTTATAGTCATTACATAAAAGACTTACAGGCCTCCAGTTTTTTATATCATTTAGATCCCCTTTTTTTGGTAGCAGAGTAATGATTGCTCTACCACAGCTTCGTGGCAGTTGTCCTTTTTCTAAACTCTCATTAAAAACTGCTACCAATTCTGGACCCACCTCGAACCAAAAAGATTTGTAAAAATCTATTGAGATCCCATCAATGCCCGGTACTTTCCCACTCTCCATTCTTTTAAGTGCATCCTCAAATTCTCCTAAACTCAAAGCTCTACCAACTTCTTTATTGGCATTTTTAGTAACTTGAGGCAAATTATCAAAAAAAACAAAACTTTCATCATTTAACTCTAAAATTTCACTTTTATACAAGTCTTTATAGAATTTTACTGCTCTTTCTCTGATATCTATAGGGTTTGACAATAAGACTCCAGTTTCAGACTTCAAACTGTGAATGAGCTTTTTCTGCCCATTCTTCTTTTCCAGATTAAAAAAGAATTTTGAGGGAGCATCCATTAAATTGGCACTCTGAAACCGAGATCTAGTTATTGCACCTTGCGTCGTCAAACCTAAAATATCAGTTAAAAGATTATTTTTCTTTTTGATGCACTCCAAAAAAGTGACATCTTTTGTGGAGTCTGCAAGCCCTTGCAACCTCATTAAATCTTCTATTAAAACCCTCAATGACTTATTTATGTCTCTTGTAGCGTTGCGAGTGTATTGTTGACACAACTGTTTTATTTGAACCTTTGTAAAATCCCACCAATTATGCAATGACAAGAAAGATGATTTCGAAGCTTTGGCGTTTTTCCAAAACTCTTTAAAGATATCTCTAAAACAAGAATCACCCAATAAATTATTATTAAAATGCCAATATGCACTTTTAGATTTAACATGGTTTTTTGCCACAATGCATTTAACCAAACTATGGTCAGAGAAACTTACTGGGACTATTGAGCATTCCCTTAACATACTTAGTTGATGCTTAAAAACATAAAATCTATCAAGCCTTGCCATTGATAGCTGGTTATTAAAAGCATGAACCCAAGTGTATTGCCTCTGCGTGCCATGGAAATTCCTCCATATATCAATAATACTGTGGGATTTCATTAAATGAATTAAAGTCTTTCTCGATTGCATGTGAGGTTCTACATGATTCCTGTCAATGGCATTTTCAGTACAGTTAAAATCCCCTCCCACAAATAAAAACTCATCAGCATTACAATCATTTAAAACATTACCCAAAGTATTTAAAAAAAATATTCTCTCTAAAGCCGCAGTAGGAGCATATACACAGATAAAAATAAAAGTGCTATTTTCAAAAGAAGCTTTTACTTTCAGGAGCCTTCCTTTTATTACTTCTTCAATAGTGTAAGAATAAGGAGTGAAATTCCTAGAAAATAAAACTCCAACTCCGCCACTTAAAGAAGTGGAATGACTTAAAATCACTAAGCCATCAAACTCCTTAGCCCAATCTGCAGCATTTAAGACATCACTGTGTGTTTCTTGTACAAATAACACATCAATAGTTTTACACCTCAAAGTCTCGTATATTTGTGCTCTCTTCTTATAATCCCTTGCTCCGTTAACATTTAAAGAGGCAAGATTTATTTCCTCCATTAAAAGGAGAAGAAAAGAGCAACCAAAGCAATAAAGCCAAAAAGGATATCTTATGTTATCCATTTAACTTTGTGAGGATTTTCTTTAACCGGAAAACATCCTGGTCAGTGAAACTGTTTTTACCTCTGAAAACTTTTACTTTCTCAATGAACTGTTTTATGTCAGGGAAATATTCTGCTATTTTTACTCCCCTCATATTTTTTGTCACATCAGAGTTTTGTATTTCCTCAACAGTATATTCTCTGCTAGAGAAACCACTTAGGGGTAAACTAGCGCTAATACTGCATTCAGACATCTCAGTTTCACTTTCATTCTCACTATTTTTGTCAGTCTGGACATCACAATTACCATCCAGTCGTTTAGCCTGTTTGACATTTTGACATCCCAACAATTTCCTTTTTTGGGGAGTCTTGAGAAAACACTCTTTGTCTTCAACCTCAGGACTCTCCATTTCTTGTATCACCCTCACAATATCCATAACTCCATCCTCACTGTTGCCTTCATCAGAGTCATCAGACTCACAAAAACCTTTTTCAGCTCCCAACACATTTCTGATTTCTTCCTCCTCAGCCACAACTTCTTCCATTTCAGCTGTTTTATCTGCAGGGAATTCAGAAACATTTTCCAAACTTTTTGAGACCTCAGGCACCCTGCTTGGGCCTGGCATCTCCTCATCAACTGCAACAATCTCCTGTACTTCAGCTACTACAACAGTTTCAGTTTGCTTGTTTGCACTTTTTGGACATGCACGAACAAGATGTCCATTTTCACCACAACCAAAACATCTCATAGTGTTAGTTGTAGCGTAGATCAGTGCTCGAATTGAGGGGGGGCTGGGGGGATCCGGGACCCCCCATAAGAAGTAAAAAATAGAATTAGGGGGGGTCCCTCAGATATTTTTATTTTAGTAAAAATTAATAATAACAACTCTGATTAAATGCATGCAATGGATACGGTAAATTTCGTGAATTGATTATTTACAATAATTTTTTTAAAGTTGGCTAGTTGCCATGTCTCTTTAAAATGTAAACGCCCCGCCCCACATCTAAAGAGTGCTGTGCGCATGACATCGTTGACTGACAGGACTGTTTGATTGGCGCCGCTCCGTTGAAGCTAATTTTAACTTTTAAAAAATGGAGAAAAATGAACCTCCACTCGAGGTCGGGAAGAGAAAGCTTCTTACCGACTTTTTTTTAGGGGTAATTGTCTCTCTCTATACATCTTTCTACTTTATATTTACCCACACCATATCGGGACTTTTGTATTCCTTGCTAAATTGGAAACATTTAGGCTTAAGTTACTATTTTTTTCATTATTAATAGTCCTGGTTCTACGGGAGTGCTCGTTGTGTGCTTTCTATGCTTTCTAATTTCCATTCAGAATTTGTATAAAACTTGTTTTTCATGCTGCCAGCCAGGACCAATGGCCACGTAAACACAAAGTTTCGGGAATTACATACGCATTTATGCGGGATTCACTCTTGAAATAGCAATAATTATTGACATTGATTGCCATGGCATTGTTTGTTTCTGAATAAAGCAGCCTTTTTCACTGAAATGGTCGTTGAATAGTTGCTGACTTACTCACTCATAGCAGTGCTTTCCCGCCACCTACTGGACGGAACTATGTAAAAATCGCATGTGCTGAAATAGCTGAAAAATCCTCACCAACACACAGACTGACAGCCTGTTTTGTCACAATCTATATGTTTAATATCTAATAAACAAGTTTTATCTATTTAATCAAGTCTTTTGGAACAAACATTATCATCACAGTGTCACATAATCCACATTAATCATCCAGTTGTTTTTACGGTAAAAACTACATTGGTAAAAAAAAAGCTACAATCATTCTGTTGGATGTACACTACTGTTCAAAAGTTGAAGTGAAATATTATTACAATTTAAAATAATAATACAATAAAATATCATTTATTTCTGTGATCAAAGCTGAATTTTCACCATCATTTCTCCAGTCTTCATCACATGATCCTTCAGATCTGAAATATAAACTTTTGTAGCATTATACACTACCATTTAAAAGCTTGTGGTCAGTAAGAATGTATTTTTAAAAAAATGTTGGGAAAGAAATTAATACTTTTATTCAGTATGGTTGCATTAAATTGATCAAAAGTGACAGTAAAGACATTTATAATGTAACAAAAGATTCTATTTCAAGTAGAAACTGTTCTTTTGAACTTTCTATTGATCAAAAAATTCTGAAAAATAAAATAAATGTTTATTACAGAAATGTTTGTTGATCATCAGATCATCATATTATACTGATTTCTGACGGATCATGTGACACTGAAGACTGGAGTAATGATGCTGAAAATTCAGCGTTGATCACGCATTTTACTATATATTCACATAGAAAACAATATTTCACTATATTACTGTTTTTTTTATCAAATCAATGCAGCTTTGAGCAGAAGAGACTTTTAAAAACATTTAAAAAATTGTATCGATCTCAACTTCTGAATGGTATAGTGTATATTTCATTTCATTATGTGTATTTATTTAAAAATAAAAATATTGAAACCAAAACATGGCATTACTTTAGTAAGTAATTTAAAAGAATAATTATATATATATATATATATATTCTTTATCAAGCGTTTTTAATAAATCAGGGTTTCATTGATTGGTCGGTTCGGGAACAAATCACACAATCACACAGTATAAAAGTTTTGTCAACGCATTTTCATATCGTGGGTTTTTGTGAGAGGAGTTTGGTTTTGAGATAGCGGATTTTTGGTGATATAGTGACATTTATAGTGCGATTTGTTTAGTTATATTTAGGATTTAATTTACATTTACACATTGACTTAGAGACACACAGAGTACATATAGTGACACATTAATAGATGCATTCATAGAAATATATATATATATATATATATATAGATTAATAGATAGATACATATATTACAGATACATATAGATTATTAGATAGATAGGCTACATATAAAATAGATAGATAGATAGATAGATAGATAGATAGATAGATAGATAGATAGATAGATAGATAGATAGATAGATAGAAATGGAGGCTCCACAGAAGAGATGCCGTACATCTGTGGTGTGGGAGCATTTCCATTTGGAAACCCCAAATAAAGTGAGATGTGTGTATTGTGATCGGCAGCTAGCCTACTGCAACAATACATCATCCATGATGCGCCATTTGAGGAGCATTCATCCTGCCATTCTGCAGGGTGCAGAGGATGGTAGTGTTCCCCCTGTACCAAGGCCTGCTACTGACACTGCTGGGCCGTCTAAGCAAGGTATGCATTGTTTTATGATTTGTTACTAATTGCCGTTTTCTTTTAATTCAGAACCACAAATGTCAACATCAGGCCCATCATCATCAACACCAGTTGAAACACAAGACAGTTTATGGGAACATTTTGACAATCGTATCCGTGAGACCCAGATGATACACAATCCTACAGCTGATGCCACAGTGGAAGTGAAAAAATACCTCAGCGATGCGTTTTTGCCCAGAACTCATGATCCTCTAACTTACTGGAAAGAGAGAGCAGTAATCTTTCCTCATTTGTATGTCCTAGCTAAAAAATATCTTTGTATGCCAGCAACAAGTGTCCCTTGTGAGAGAATTTTTTCAAAGGCTGGAGAAATTATCTGTAAAAAAAGAAGTAGGCTGAGTCCTTCAACAGCAGAGAAATTAATATTTTTGAATAAAAATCTATAAGAAAGGGAGACATTGTGGCTTGATTTATTTTTATTAATATTCATTTTTCATGACCAAAATCACATTATGCAATGTGAAGAGACTACAGGTTACAAGCTTCATATATTACAAAAATACAATAATAATAAAAAAAAACCAACACATTTTTTTATTAGCTCTTTGTAAAGGTTGTTTCAGATCAACACCTGCAAGTGACCACTAGGTGTCACCGTGGAGACGGGTTTCGGATTGATTCGAAGCCTCGAAACAAAATGGCACATTTGCTTCGACTGTTTCATTGCTTCACGAAGCCTCGATCTGCCCATCACTATCGCGATCGAGCAAGAGAGTGTGTGTGTGCGCGCGATCGCGATTGAGTGAGCAAGAGAGAGAGAGAGAGAGTATGTGTGTGTATGTGCGTGTATGTGTGTGCGTGTGTGTGTGTGTGTGTGTGCGAGTGAGTGAGCAAAGTGAGTAGCTGCGTTCCAAACCGCATACTTCCCTACTATTTAGTATGGGAAAAAGAGTAGGCGAGCAAAAAAGTATGTATGAATCCAAAAGAGTAGGCGAGAATTACCTGGGTGACGTAGCCTACTAATTATCGCGAGATTCGGACTTAAGTGCGTTCGAATATGCCTACTTTCCTACTATATAGTAGGCGAAAACAGTACGTGAAAGAAGCAGTACGTTCGAAACATCAGTATTCATAAAAGAGTAGACGAGAAGTTCCCGGATGGCTTACTGCTTCCGGCCCGATTTTTGAGTGCTGTCCGATGCGTACTCTTCTATCCCAGGAGGCCACGCGAGAGGATACGTCATTATCAAACATCACGGAGATCAGCGACGCCGGGGGTTTTCAAATGTGAGTAAACACGGTTCCTTATGTGTTACACTACCAGACCTGCCAACCTGTACGCATTTTGCGTAGAGGATACGCATTTTGACCTCAAAGTACGGTGGTACGATTTGTCACTCTAAACTACGCAAAAAACCTGGTGACGCTTCTGTGCACGCGCAGTCCTCAAATCAAGCAACAGCAAAAGAAGCGGAGTTCGACCAATCATATATCTAGCGGGGATGATTGACAGATGCGTAAGGCCTATCATTAAAAAGAGACTGAAAATCGGCAGCAATAAAGAATCCCGCTCGATCCTCTTCCACTCCCGCGGCCGCCGTCTGACTGAGTTCATCAGCGAGGACAGTAACTTTACAGTCGTCACAGCACTTCTGACTACTGAAGGTAAACGGGCTGGGGTGGATGTGGAAAGTTGAAATATTGTTTTTAGTTAACTTAATCTGGATTCGATTATCACACGGGAGTGATCGCATGGATTATCTTAAAATACTCCGTCATTCATGGTCACTCAGATAAGAGGAAAACATCATTCAGCCATGCAAATTATAAAATGCTTAAGTATTGATGAACAATAAATCTAAATAAAATTAAAATCGCTGTGGCTTAGTGATTATGAAAGTTCTGTGATTTGTGGATTACTGATAAACGTGAGGTGTTTATTTATTCATTCTCAGTGTTGAGAAACGTAGCCTGCATGTGTTACGTTATTGTGTTAATAATAACTAAAGTACCTAATTATGTTACATAATTATTTTGTATGAAAACTTGCGCATTAGTTACTTATGGATTAAAAAGTACCTTGTCAGTGCTGCGCGAGCTCTCTGTCACAAACACAGACCGCGCGCACAGAGAGAGAGAAGATAATTGTAAATTGACGGGCTAAGTTTAAATTTTGTTTTGGTTGTGTTTTTTTCTGTAAAAATGTCAGAAAGCATTTTGTATTATCCATCCGTGTTTTTAAAATTCGTTAAAAGACAGACGTTGTAGGCTGTTAACACAGCCCCATATTTCGGATTCATCTAAACTTATACTTGATATTCTTTTTAGAATAAGTGATTCGTCTTGCTATTATTGGTCATGTGACAGGACTCCTGTCTATTCATTGTCAACTATTTTCTAGAAATATGCTTGTATTGGCTAACGTTTATTCAGCTAATGCGTGTCATGTTTAAAATGTGCAATGTTCAAATGCAAAGACAGCACGTCACAAATAAGTCATTTTTTCTGTGTGATTTAGTATCATATTTGGATATTGGAATAATAAATTAAGTAGCCTATCTTAAATGTACACATCTATTTGTTTGTTTTTTTTGTTTTTTTACTGTTTTCTAGTTGTTGTTTTTTTAAGTAACACTATAGTGTTATAGTGAAAAACGAGTTTCCCTCATGTCTAAAATACATACTGTCAAAAATAACTCATTGAAAATATTTAATACGAGAACATATAACAGTCAGTTAATAATAACTAAAGTCAACAGTTAGTTAATAACTAACCAAGTCCAGAAACACATAAATTAAAGTTAATAATCCTCCGCCGCCAATTTCTGTCATCCGTATCGAAAACATTTCTCAGAAAACTCGACGTTTTCTAACAAAATTATATTTTTCAATAAAAAAATAAGTACACAAAACAAAATAAACACTTACTGGCCTGAAAATTGTGTGTTTGAAAAGGATAAACATACTCACAGAGTCCGTTAATTGCCACCGAACCGATGCTGTAGACTTTAGCTGTAGACGATGCTGAGATCACTCACGCGCACCCTCATAAAACGTGTGCACGCGCGTGAAGGTCTTGATGTGGACCAACGGTTGCGTAGATATTATTTATTTGAAAAAAAGAAGCGGGATCGGCAAAATGGTTCATCACGGTTCCTCCACCGATCTCCGGAGTTGTGCATGCATTGGAGTGGCTGTACATTCATCCCGCCGATGGTTTACCGACCGAAGTTTTTTTGGTGTGCAGGGGAAAATCCCCTCCCGATACTTTGCCGCTGGTGCCCTCCAATTGCCAACGTTGGCAAGACTGAACGTGCTATCTGGGTATGTAGTTTTTCAACCTTCATAATATAATTCCAAGACCGTTGTGATGGTACATCGACTTACAATAGGTTAAATGACACGTCTGCCGTAGCCTGACAGTGTCTGTATCGCTTTTACTGGCACTATGTAACTTCGGGTTTCGGGTAGTAACCCGAGCACAAAAAGAACTACAAAATTCGACTGCTTTATGGCATACATAGTTTTTCTTCGTTTGTGATGTCTTTCATAAAATCATGCATCATACTGTACCTTGTCTGCGGCCATTGTTGATTCCAAAGCCGGTGCTGGATAAACAGCGAGCGTGCGCGTGCGACAGTAGGCTGCGGTAGGCTAACTTATTTACGACAGCGGTAATGGACAAATCCGCTTCCAACCTGTAGGGCGACCGCAGAGGAAAAGTTCCTTGGTGTTGCTTTAATTTTAGACTAGTTGTTGACCAGCACACATTACATGCTTTTTTGTAAAGCAATGCAATATTAATCATGAATAAAAAATGGTTTTGAGCAGTATTGAATTTTTGGACTTTCACTGCAATAGCTAAATTGCTAGCTAAATTTGAAAACTTTAGAAGTCAAAACTACAATTATGAAGATAGGCATGTGTTTGTGTGTGTCTTGCATTGTCTCAAAAAATATGCCAACATCCCCCCCCCCCCGGCTGATGCTACTCAAAAAAAATGTAGAAGGTTGGCAGGTCTGCACTACTATAGAGTAAACGTTTTAACTGTTGAAGGTGTAAAGTAGTTAGACAGTAGTATAGTTGTGATTTTGCTGTAAAAACATGTTTTGTATAGCTAGCTAACAGGGGAGCTCTAAGCACACGTAACGTCTCTAAAGTGGATTTACATAACCATATACATCTTAAACACGCTTATTTAAAATGTCTATTTACATCTGAAAGGAAAATATTGTAAGTATTGACATATTGCAGATGAGCACATCACAACATGAAAAAGACATCTGAGTGATGTATGTGTGGCATTATTAGGATAACGTTAATTCACTGTTGTCAACACTGTTGACATTAGACAAATGTGCTGTAAATAAGGTAAATAAACAAATCTATAAAGTAACTAAACATGTTTTTATTCAGACTGGTGTGAGCACTGAGGATGAGGAGCCCAGAGCTGAATCCTGGAAACGCGTGCCATGGATAAGACGCTCCATCACTCCACCGGCCCTTATTGCCTCAGATTGTGAAGCGCAGCGCAGCAACAAGCTCCGGCACGAAGGCACGGTCACCTCTGGTGAATTCATCAGAGTAAAGCCGCAGAATGGGAACCGCTGTGTTGAGATGGCAGTAGG
>JAVALU010001688.1:0-70000 GCA_030770095.1 Gila robusta
AATCCTCCACATGCAAACCTACAAATCAGTCTCATCGTTCCCTTCACTGCATGTCTGTCATCTACCAAGTACAAAATAATTTGGAAAGTCTTTGAGCATACAGTGTATACACTGAACAGATTAAAACCAAGCACACTCGCTGACCAAATATAATATTCATTATGGGTCAGAAAACACACTGTTCCACGGAAACTCAAAATATTCTGGAGCTTATATTTGCTATCTTACATTTGATGACAACTAATGTCCTGTACTACTAATTTGACATACTGCTTTTCATATAATATTTAGCTGGGAAGTAGTCATATTTGGATGTGGGGTTGGTTAAAGTCCTGTATGCTGATTGTTCAATATAACATTCTAGCTATGCTTAAGTACACATACACTACCGTTATAAAGTTTTAGGTCTGTAAGAATTTTCAATGTGTCTTATGCTCATCAAGGCTGCATTTATTTGATCATAAACAGTAATATTGTGAAAATATCTGTTTTTTATTCTAATAAAATGTAATTTATTCCTGTTATGGGAAGCTGAATTTTCAGCATCATTACTCCTGTCTTCAGTCACGTGATCCTTCAGAAATGATTCTAATATGCTGATTAGCTGCTCAAGAGTTTTATGGAAACTGTGATAAATTCTTTTAGGATTCTTTAATGAATAGAAAGTTTAAGTATTTATTTGAAATAGAAATCTTTTGTAACATAAATGTCTTTACTGTCAGTTTTAATCAATTTAATGCATCCTAGCCGAATTAAAGTATTAATTTCTTAAATCTTACTGACCCCAAACATTTGAATAGTATTGTATATAATAAAAGCTATGACCCATTCGTTTGATCAAAAGAAAATGCACACGTCTTTGCATACTTGTCTGCAAGTTCTTTTAAATTATTATGATACTTCATAACCAAGCAGGTTTAATGCAAGCTTGCGAGATAATGGACCGGTTTCAAGCAGGTATCTAAGAAGACCAGGTCTTTCTTCTCTGGCTCCTGGAGGAAAAACATTCATCTTTCCATTTTTGCCCAAATATCACAAAGCTGAAGCAAGTAGAGTTGTTAACTTGTTGCCATGCGAACCAGCAGATTGAGATCTCTGAATCATCTCCTCAGTCTCTGCAGCAACCAAGAGCTCCCTGTAGCTGATGTTTTTTCTTTTTTTTTACACCTGTATTTTTACACCTTTGGTTGCAGCTTTGGAAGAAACTGTTACACACACTCACTGAAGCTGGTCTGTCACACTCTAGCGTGTGCACGACATCTGTAGTCCCCTGCGTGATTCTCCCATTGGTCCCACTGGGCTAAATTTAGCCCGGCACAGCTTAGAGGAGGGCAGAAATATCGGCCATTTTTATCTCGAGATTTTTCCAAATGATTTTCTCCAAGATGAAGTGCAGACTTCAGATTTGACTGAGTTGGTTACACTATCAATTATTTTTTAATTCTGATTATTTCTCATCAATAATAATGTTAAACAGCAAACAACTTAAAATAAAACCCTTGATAATGATACACTTTCCTACTCTGAGAAATCCTTCTGTTAACCACCTCTTTAAATAGAACAAGACTAAAAACAGCAACACTCACACTCTTTCTCCTCACACACACCTTTAATCATTGACTAACTAATGTAGACTAATATAATATGAACACTACAGCACCACAGAATTCACTTAATCATCAAAACCAGTGACATCTATAGTTAACTCCATCACTATAGACTCATAAATCAATACTATCACAGAGGCCCCTGGTTTTTGATGTCAAAACACCAAAACTAACAGAAGACAGAGAGAGATACTGACCTGAACCACCCATGACTGCAGACAGCAAGAAAAAGAGAAAGAGAGACAGTGAGTGGGAACGCACACAAAAGGAGAGAGAAAGGCAGGGAATGAGAGGGAGGGGGGCCTGCTCATACTACCATTGGCTAATAATGGACAGACAGACAGACACACACGCACACACACACACACACACACCATACCGGGTGACAAAAAGCTCAGACTGAACAAAAACACAATCGAAAACAGAATTATGTGTGACCCATCATAGAACCCAATTAATCCATCTTGTTTCATCGAGTATGTGTGTGTGAAAAGAAAGAAAGAGGGCAGCAGCAGTTGCTATAGATACAGTGTTCCAGTTTCCCTTACACACATTGCTTAGGGGGCCAGCTTAAAATACGAAGGTGGTGGTGGGGGGGTAATTGTGTGCATGTGTGCTGGTGTTTAAATGTCGGAGTGTAATTATAGCATCAGAGAGCTTGGCACCCAGGCCGACATTGTATCCAACTATTCACTTCCTAAATGAAAAGTCATTGCCACATGCAAAAGCCTGAGTGCTACTGTGGAGTTCTGGAAGTAAAAATCTCATTTATTTTCTCCATAGGGGAACTGATTTCAATAACTTAAAGGGACAATGTGTAGTTTTTTAGGTATTTTATTATCTAAAATCAATATTTGTATTCATAAATATGTCCTCAATGGTGTACAAATATCTCTGCCAATTATCTGACTTATCCTCGTAAACGAAGAATTTATTATCTTTATATACATGTGACGGGTAGGTCCACGGAGGCTTCCATGTCGTTCCGCCATCTTGTAAAACTATAATAGCAGAGAGGGTCAAAAAGTACTAGGCCAACGCGTTTCCACAACGCGTTTTCGTTCAGAGCCAGCGTCACGTAACTGAAAGCAGCAGAAACGGAGGAGCAGAGCAGTGAGAGGCGCTTGTCACGGCCCCGGCAAGTTTAAAAGGCTGCATTGCACTGTTATTATTCATACTGTAACATTCGTTTGTTCGTTGTGTCAAGTTGCAGTTTGTTTGAAATAACAAACCTGTTCACCCGAGGGAAAACTCGAGCTTTTTGGAACATAACAGCTACTGTAGATGCAACATGCATTTGAAAAAGCGAGGCGCTGGAGAGCACAATTCGTTTGAATGCAAAATACAATTTCACCGCTAGATGGGAGAAATTCCTAGACAATGTCCCTTTAAAAAAAGACAGGCCTACTGTGAGATACGAGGTTATTAAACGATTATTGTTGAGGCCATCCATCAGCCCACATTATTTCAACTTATTTTTTTTTAAATAATCATGTTCAACAGAAGAATTCATTGTGAAAAACTACATAGGCTTTATGGTGAATGTCACATGAACTAACAGGAAAACAGGTCTTATTGCATCCACTTGTCGGAGAAAGTGTTAACGGCAGTACGAACTGACGGCGATATCTATGGACTTTAAGGTAATCAGCTAACCAAGCTAGTTCTTTTATTGATGCCATTTTATTCGATTTAAATATCTAAATATTAGAGAGAAGAAGAAAAATAGGACATCATCGGTTATGCTCATCTTTGATCTTTGCTCACTCTTTTGAAGGTATCTTGAGTAAAACGTCTCTATATTTATTTGAAGCACATAAAAAAGTCCTGAACCGGAAATGATGCAACCTGCTATAAATGTGTGTGTGCGCAATAAATGTAAAATATATATAATTTACATAATAAAGATCTTTAAATCAATAGTTTTATATGCCTCCATCTTATTTATTTCAATTATGTCATTCACAATGCTCCATGGGACTGTAGTCATTTCTCTCAGTTACGCATTTGTCTTTCTGTGATTCACCTCGTAGCTGATTGGTTTAATTCATAGCTAATCACTCTTAAAGAGTTTTTTAATAGTCCCCATGGGATAAATGAATGGGAAAAATACTTCTAAAAAACCAAGGCGGCTGAGAAAGTGGGCAGGCACTGATGCACACTATTGGGACTGAAAGCCTGAATGTTCATTCAAAATGGCTGAACATCTGGATATCTTGTTTTAGCGAATCAAAACAGGTTTTCTTAATCAGTTAGCACTATGCTAAGCTAGTATGCTAAGCTGTGAAACACATCCCAGACCAGAAAGGGAGCATGTGTGACCTCCTTAAACTCTTCTCTGCATGCGAGTTACCACACTATATTCCCATTAGACACTTTATTATCCACCTTTTTAATATTGTATGTATATTTTATTTGGCCTGAGGCCACACTGTGTTTGTCTTTGTTCACCCTGCCACAAAAGTGAAATATTGAAAATTCTGTCATCATTGCCTTATGCTGTCGCCTGTATGACTTTCTTTATTCTGCCGAACACAAAATTATATATTTTGAAGAATGCTGGTAATTAATCCATTTTGATTACCGTTGTCTTCCACTGTACAAAAAACACAGAGACTTTTTTCGCAATACCTCAATGTATGCACCAAAGAAGAAAGTCATGCAGGTTTGGAATGACATGAGGGTGAGTAAATGATGATGATAACATTTTTGGTTGAACAGTCCCTTTAAAACAAGTAGCAGTGGCTCAGTCTTCACTGAATCCATACCAACGATGCTGTTTTTGTCACATTTTTGTGCCAGTTTAAGTTTTAATTAGGGTTGGTGGTAGCTTATTGGTCAATGATCTGGGCTGCTGACACAAATCTAAAAAATAGGTGACCCAGGCGGCAGATTTACTGCGATCACAATCCTGGTCCTCATACAGTATATTGGGCTCCTCATCTGAATAAAAGAACTGCAAAAACTATCCAATTTTCTGCAAGCCAAGATGTGTAATATGTTAGAATCAAGAGAGTTGCACACACACACAACCATGCAATTCCAGAGCTAAACGGGAAACGGAATCCAAGTGGACAGGATGAGCAGCCCCACCAAATGATACAACAATAATTGAAATCTAAAGGGAATATATGTTCCCAATGATTCATTTATTTGTTACACATATCGTGTGAGAGGGAAGGGATGGGTCAAGCTGATTTGAGGAAGAAAAACAGAGATATTTATCTGATTCCTAACTACTCTTGACCAATCCCATTATTATTATTATACTGAATTTTCAGAGATGCCGCTGTACAGATAAACACAACTAAATAAAGATACTGTAACAAATGCATTGAGTACACGTTTCCATTTAAAAGTCTACTAAACGAAACTAAACTTCAGCGGTGGTTTTGTTAAGTGTAAATGTGTAATCAGAAGAAATCCATTAATAAGCTATTAATTATTTACTTGCTTTGATTTAATTAAGTTTCTAACTACACACCAATGTAAATGAGTTCAAATAAAACAGAAACATCGGCTTCAGGTCTGTGAGTGGTTTTAAAAATACAGCACTGAATGTTTTCTCTCTGTGTGCATGAGAATGTATTTAGAGGGGCCTGAGTTCAATATGAATCATCAAAAACAAGAAATGATTTCATAGTGATGCCATATGCTCCTGCAGGGAAAATAGTGATGTCATACAAATAGATGTAAATATAGAGAAAATGTGATTAAGAGTAAAGAGAAAATATGCATCCCAAAATGTGTGGAATGTTGGACACTTCACGCACTCAACTGTCGCACATTTGACAAAAGAGTAAATGGTGCATAGTCATTTGGGACACGACTCAAGTTTTTGTAGTTAAATAACCTTGAGTAGAATTTCTAAATTGTTTCCGTACATAAAGGTAGGAACAGATTAATGACCTATTAACTATGTATTGTAGTTGTAAACATACATTAAAAAGGGCCCTGCATATGTCTAGGGACCACAAGGATGGACTCTTTTTTTTTCTTTACTTTTGCCAGTAACCAACCACTTAGCAACTAACTACAACCATAGATATGTATGCGTATGTCACATTCGACCCTATGCATCTTGGAACAGTCAGCATGTCGTCACTTACAGTAAGAATAAATGATGCGTCAACATTGAATTTCCCGAAGAAATAGAATAACCTCTCACAGGTGAGAGTGTGTTGGTTTGTGTTTTTAAATGCATTAAATCAATATTACAGGTTTTAACTATGGTACTTTTTAATGTTTTTACTTTGGTAACTCTTTAATGTCGTGTTAGCTGACGCCTTTATCTTGTTGTATTGTGTTAGTTTAGCTAAATCATCTGCTGAAGACTAGGCTATTGCAAATATAGATATTCAGATGCATCTAACTACGGTTGCAGGCGCTCAGTCAACTTGCTCTCAAATGTTTGACCGTTCCAATATAGTGGACGGCTTACGTATTGTGACCTAGTCTCAGCCTCAGACGTCACGTCCACGAACCATTGGCTGAACATCTAATATAGCCTGGCATACCAGATCTACATCAAGATGTTAGGTCTGGGAACTCTCCATTGGCATGCCTCAATCCGAGGGGTGGTTCAAATTCCCTCTGCACACAATAGGATAGCGCTACAACCAACCAGAGCAACGAAGAAGGTGACATAGTCAGAGCGACGGAGTCAGAGTCAGAGCTTCTTTGTTCTTGTTTCAAAGAAAAGTTTAACTTCAAATCCTCCAGAGTCGCGGCCAAAGCCGAATCGAAAGACCGCTGTTCGCCAGCAGCAGCAGCCATTCTTTGTTTCAAGTAGCAGTGAACCGTCGCAACTCTGTCGTCATTATGTTAAGCCCGCCCGCCGACTCTAGTATACACGATCTGATTGACCTGACCAGTTTTTGTTTTTTCCAGCTCTAAAGTCAACGGAGAGTTGCTAGACCACACTGGCTGCAAAATAATTTTTGCTGCTGCTAGGGTGTATCTAGATTTCTAGGCTACATCTAATACATATGGCACACAAAATTGGAAACACTTTAGGATTTTCTAAGTTGTGATTGGTTGAATTCTACAGGATTTCCGGGAGATGTGTGTTTAACCGTCAGCCTGGAAACAAGGCTGTCATGAAGCAAACCCCCTTATGGAAGAAGCAAGCCGTTGTTTTTACAACTGTGGCAATGAGCGCTTATCAGGACCAACTAAAAGACAGATTTTCAAAAGTATGTTAAGTATGTAAAGTTTGCGGCATCAACTCTTTAAAATACGTCCAATAGTTTTACACATCGGTCTTTCACACCCCTAAACATGACACGGAACAAAATGAAATGTGATTGGTTGCTATGCATGTCAGTCAGATGGCATCTGGGCGGTCCTTGGCCAATGAAAGCTGCTATGGAGTCCAGACCATCTGCCCTCAGTCTGAAGGTCTGACTATGCAAGACTAATTGTAACCCATGGTAACAGCCACTAATGAGGCATCTATGCATATATACTGTACTGTATATATATATATATATATATATATATATATATAAACAGTATATCAAATAACTAGAGACGCCATTGCAAAAACCATTCAGAACACCTATTAACTGAAAATGTTGTCAGGCCAACTATAATGCTGAATTTTTCATCTAGTTACAGACAACAATTTCAGCTTTAAACACAATCATACACAAATAGCTTTAAAAACACAGGCTGCTAACATTCACATAATGCAGTATCTGTAAATGCCATGTCTGCACTAACTTTATCTGGATGGACATTTAAAATGTGCATGCCATTCAACTGGAAAAGCCTAAAGACATTTTCTTTTTCTTTTTTTCACTTTTAAAGAGAACATGTCTTTCTCTTTTTTTGCATTCTTCTACTCTTCCATCCTTCTTCCTTTTTCATTCTCTAGGTATTATTTTTATCAATGTTAAAAAAACAGAGATGACATGTTTATAATATTATTCAATACAATACACAAAATGTATCAACAATATGTTCAATGTCTTCCTTCTCTACGTATTTGATTTTTTCCTTCTCTATGTATCATCATGGATGCCTGTTGAAGACAATGACGTAATCTGGATGGGTGTGACCTGGTTGCTATAGCGACAGCCTCATCTAGCGTTGCTGTAACCGCGATTGAATATAAAAACAGCCTGAACTCTGTATCATGGCACCCGGAGCCTAATCTAACGACACAGCGGGATTTCCATATCAGCATTACTATGAAGCAGACAGACCACCTGCCAGCCCTCATCCCAAAACAGATGCCTCTCCTCTCTTTGTCCCACCAGCGCAGAGAGGCTTTTACAGAGAGCTGAGGCATCATGTAAAACGCGAAACCTAATACACACACACTCAAATATACGGCATAAAATACGCAAATCAAACATGGTGTTGTAAGATAAATACAGTTTTACACAGACAAACACGAAATCTGTACCCTGTCCTCTCCAGCTGCTCCAGGTGCACTTCCCTTTATCCATGTCTTCCCCTCCTCTGTCGCTTCTCTCGCTGCTGTCGTCTTTCTTTTTTCCCTCTCGCTGATCTTGTGTATTCCCGAGACCCACTATCTCACACGTCCGAACGGCATGAATAGCCAGAAAAGAGAGAAGAGAGCAGGGGAGAGGAACGCTACAGCTACTCAGAAAGGAAACAGGCAGAGAAAGAGAAAAGAAAGAGAAGGAGAAGAAGAGGTGGCGCTCTGCTGGATGAAACAGTAAACACTGCAGCCTCCTCCACCGCAGAGAGCGGATCGTACCATATGCAGCGCCCGGGGCGAGATGGCGGATTCAGATCAAAGAGGCCCCACCCTACCCAACAAAGCCCATCCATAAACAAATGGTCATGTGACCTCAATGGCATTGTTGTCGGCTAAAAAATGGCTGGAGTCTGATGGGTTATTTATTTCTTGGTATCCGCAAACAGGTATTATTTTATTGCATTATGACTTAACCTATAGACCATTTTTTCAGAGCAGCGCCACTTGCCATGTTTTCAATGGCATCCGCTGTAAAAAGCTCCTAGATCACTTAATATGATTTTCCCCAGCTCAGCCTCAGATAGACCTTATTCACAGCAGCGCCATTTTTGAATTTTAACGGCAATGAAAGCCAGGCTGTGAGGGATAGATACAGATATATATGATGTATACATAGTGGCCGTTTCTATGGGCCGCCGTCCGCCATATTGAAACGGTCAAAGCACAAAGCAGGCCCATGAGCACTCGAAAGCAAGTTGACTGAGCGTCTGCAACCGTAGTTAGATCTATGTAGAAATTTCAGTAGACAAATAACTTAAGTGAAAGTTCAAGAAAACTTAGGTGATCTGGGAGCTTTATGCAGCTTTTTACAGCATATGTCATTGAAAACACGGCAAGTCAATCCCTCACAGCCTCGCTTTCATTCCAGTTTAAAATCAAAGATGGCGCTGTTGTGAATAAGATCTGAAGCTTTGTTTCTGCCACTGAATAAAATAAAAAATAAAAAAGGTAATTGCGAGTTTAGTTTATATCCCGCAATTCTGACTTTATAACTCACAATTCCGTTGCAGAAACAAGCTTCCATACTTAGAACATTACAGACTGAGTTACAAATAATAATAGAGCTACATACTCATTGTTTCACAACAGAGAAACAAAAAGTGAATGTTTTCAGAAGGTCTGGTATTCGACGATTTCAGTATTATTCATTTTCATCATCGTCTTGTTTCCCATAGCATCTTCCCACAAAGCGCTCACCAGGGTAACAGCTTAAACTCCCTGCCTCCCGTGTTACTATGGCAACAGGCTGATCTGCTGATCCAGGTTGTCTCAGTCAGAATTAAAGTGTACTAGTTGTTTTAATGGTTTAATATCACCACATTAAAAACACCCCGCCCATTCACATGACGATATACTTCACCACGAGCGATCTGTTGTTAATGTTCAAATAAAGTATTTTAATTAAAAAACCTAAAGCTTTGTTGCATAAAACTGCAGTCTCTACCGCCCTCTGCAGGGGATCTACGGGAGAGCTGCAGAAAAGGCGTTGACCTCTTTTTCCAACATTCCAGAACCTTCAGTTTCACTCACCAGACAATGAATGGAATGTGTGTGTGTGTGTGTGTGTGTGTGTGTATGCGCGCCTGTGCGCGTGTAAACGCAATTCACAACATCAGATAAACACAAGTTACACAACCTAATATATTATACCTTTAATATAATAAATCAATGAATAAATGAAGCAACGTAGCAATTAATTCATATATAATATCAACTGCTGTTTCTTCCATCAAAATGATGAAGAAAAACATGCTTGTATCATCACCTGTGCATGCACTGCCCCCATTTTACAAGAGAGTTATAAAACTACTATATAAAAATACAACGAGCTAGAAAGTCTGCTTTTCTGGAGAGAACAAATTGATCCAAAACACATTAATTTGTTCTAATGTTCATTCCTCCCACCGCTGTCCCGATTGCATGGCTCTCAGGTTCACGCAAACACTGAGAGGTGGATTGACTCCAGAGATGATCATGTTTAGAGATGTGTGTTCTGGTTCTGGAGTCAACAAGTTCATAAACCCAACAGAATATAACTTCACTCCTGCCATAAATATCCAAATGAAGGCTTGCAATTTTATTCATTAGTCTAAAGAATATGAGCAACAGCAGTACTACATTCCATGTTGTTTAGATGTGTTGTTTAGAATTTAATTCACAAAAGTTAATAATGATCAATACCACACCACAGGAGCTGTGATATCTTTTTGGGTCAGGGTACACTAGAGCTTTTCTGCTGGCTCTTTGTTATTGAGAAGTTATGTAAATAATCCACAGTGCAGTTGTTTAAACCCACCACTAGAGGGAGATTATCCCCTAATTCAGACTCAATCGACCCAGTCTGTAGCTGTGCCTGTCTGGTGGTCAGTCAATGACTTCACAAACAAGGCACTTCACATTGAAACTGGTTTCATATCGCTTTCAAAGGACCATGTTGTCATATTTAATGATCTAGACATAAACAATAAATAAATTCAAGCGAGCTTTAGTTATAAACAAGCATTTACTGGCCACAATGCATATTTATGGATGGAAAATGGGAATTTATTTATTGTAGTTTATATGCATCGAATCGTTAACCTATGCTGCCTTCAAAATAATTGATTAATAGATTAAGGCATTTTAGTAGACAGGCTGTTACACAAATGTGTGATGTTCTTTAATGCCTTACAAAAAGACTGCATTTTTGTGCTTTTGAAAACAGCCATCGTCTCCACCATCTAATCAAATTAGTCCTTGCAACAGAAGCAGGCTTTTCTATTTAAACTTTTAAACACCAGCTGTGACAATAATCTCATCAACACTGCATCCTCTGAGCACTGTAGAATTATCAACTGGCAGTACTACACATTCAAAGAGTGGGTGATAAAGAATCAGATCAGTGAATTACACAGGGAATCCAGGAACCCATGATTTAAATGAATAATTTGGGTTCAATACAATAAAAATTAAGGTTCATTTTGGTTACATATATTACAGAACATGTCTCTAATGCTGTAAATATAAGTACAATACAGCATTTCAGATGAATTTAGACTATAACTCACCTTTTTGAACTATTCTTTGAAAGAACAAGCACATATGAGTCAATCGTTTTAGGGAATGGTCAATACATTGGCCAGATGGCCACGTCCTACTGTATGTGTTTGATTCACCAAAAAGAGTCGGCTTATAAGAGTCCTTTGTTTGTCAATCAGACTATATTATTTAGCGGTTCATGTTTATTTGATTACATTGCATTCAATACAGACTGCGAATTCACATTTACAACTCTTTTGTCTGGCATGACTGTTTTCGATAATGAAAAAGATTATGCGAATTAGCTCATGCTATTAAATACCTTAATTCTGAATTACCTAAATTAAGTAAACTACCTCTTGTGTAAGCTGTTATGGTGATATACTGCATCATAGGATCTATTCAAAAATAGAGATGCCATTTGGTGATAAACAGGAGATGAGCTGGTACTCCTACATCATCACTTCATCAGTTCATGACACTCACCACCTCTCATCACAGCTGTCAGGCATCAGTGGATGTTCTCTGTGTCACAGCACTATAGCAATCCTATAGAGCAATGGATCTCAACCTTTTTGACTCCAAGCCCTCCCATTGTCACAACACAATATTCAAAGGACCCCCATATTGGCAAAGATATTTTCTCTGGCATTTATGCTGTAATTATGATTGTTTTAAAACATACGTATTAACAGAAAATGGGGGTGTTGATATATTAACTCTTTCCCCGCCATTGACGGAATTTGACGGAGAGAGAATTAAAGTAATTGAACATGATTTATGTGGTGATTTTACAAAATTCAATATTAAAAATATCTGATTTATTTTTTTTTCAATAAAAATGTATTTATTAGGTGGGGTATGAATATTAAATATGATTTCGGTTTACATTTTGGACTTTTTTTGTGTTGTGTTTTATGTGTGTGTTGTTTTTAGCATTTTAATTAATTGTTCTAAAAGCACCCTTGGTTATAAAGCAATGTTAGGATCTGAAATTAATTTTGTGCCATACCTGTACCTACTAAGTAAAAAAAATTAGTGTCCACAGATATTTTGTACATTAAACTCTATTAATTATGCATGCATTATTTGTATTAAAAAATGCCTTATCATTACCAATTTAATATCATTATATTATTTCAATGATAATAAAACAACACTGTTTGGAGGAAGAATAAGCACAGAGCATCTTACCTTTCTGTCTGCTGAAGCTATGGAGTAACAAGGACAGATCAGCCTCTTTCTCTATAGTGGAACTCACAATACTGCTTTTGCTTTTATTCTCCTTCTCCTGATCGGAGTTCTGCTCCGGAGTCACTGTAGACGTTCCCATTACTGCAGGCCTGGGTTTGGTGGACCAGCTGTCCTCTGGTTGCGGCTTGGGCTTCTCAACAGGCTCTGCTTTCTCTTTTTCCTTTTCCTTCTCTTTTTCTTTCTCTGTTTCTCTCAGGGTGTTGGCTGGGGGGTCGGTGAAGGGAGAGGCCGAAGGGGAGGAGGTTGTAATGGGCTTCGAGGACGTGACGCCTGTGGTCAGGGGAGATGATGTTTCAGGAGGTTTTGGGGCAGAATATTCCTGCTCCCTCTTGGGACTTTCTTCAGAAGCCGATTCGATTAGCAGGTCGCTGTCGAGCTCCGCCTCCCTTTCCTCTCGTAACAGACTATAAAGTGGAGGGTTGCTGGATTGACCAAAGCCCACTTTGGTTCCCCCAGATAGCTCAAATGGATTACTAACACTGACCTTGTTGGTTTGTGGCTTGTCAAATGGGTTACTAGCTTTATCAGTGGGAGATGTATAGCTGGTCTGCTCAAATGGGTTGCTTGCTGGACTGAATCCGTCTTTTGTGGGCGGGGTCTTTGATGTCAAGTCGTGTATCGGCGAATCAGAATCTTCAGCCACTTGCTCAATTTCTGAATCTCCAGACTCGTCTTCACTGCCGTGAAGGTCTTGATCCCAGGGGGATGAGGGTTTGGCTGAACTCTTGATGTCCTGGGCTGCAGGAAGATTGGGATGAGAGCTGATGCTGCTGGAATCTTGGGTGGAGCTCATAGACTTCATTCCTGCAGGCTGGAACAGCACATCAGATGGAGACTCGCGACCTGAAAAAGAGGATTGAGGAAAGTACACAAAATGTAAAAATTTAAGAAAGGCTAAAATATGACGGAACAAATATAATATGTATGATATTTTTTAAATATGTACTAAAAATATGAATTAGAGGCAAGACCATAACACTCTAGATGAGTGTTTTTTCTGCGTCTAAGACCCATTTATACCTCAGATTACAAAAATATTATTGAGATAAAGTAATTTGTTGTAATTATGAGAAATAAACTGTTTAAAAACAGTTTTGTCAACTAACTAAATAAATAAATACAATATATATTTGTATAAATTATTATCCAAAATATAGAAATCACAATTGAAGAAATGTCTCACTCACTCATGACTCTGAATTTGAAGATTAAATGTATGTGAATTGATTGTATTTCACATCTATCTATCTATCTATCTATCTATCTATCTATCTGTATGTCTGTCTGTCTATCATACTTTCCATTACTATGACTGTTGAAGGCCTTGACAGAGTAGGCAATTTTTCATTATTCTGGATGAAACCTTCACTTCCTGATAGCAATCAATAATAGAAGTAGTCAAAATTTTAAAACATGTACATATATCTTCTATGGAAGTCTCAGGACCAAAAAATGTATGTCCAATCATTGCATTCGGTCAGAATGCAATGCTGCGATGTGTCAATGTCCTACCTGCCTGTCAACATATGTATTTACATTTATGCATTTACCAGACTTATTTCCATACCTCCGCCCACCCTGCTCATGCAGACATCTGACGTCAACGGCGCGTTCTGAAAGTCTATGCAGAGTTGTAGACAGACAGTCATCGAACGCCGCAAACAAACAGAGGCTGCCTTTTACAATTCCTCCTGAATCAAAACAACGAGCTTATGCTGCGTTCACGCCATGTCGTAACCGTAATTACAAGATGGCAACCAGTAAAGTTCTACCCGGAGCGGTCATGTCTTCAGACTCGGATTTATGAATTTCTCCAAAATGAATCTGCAGCAGTCAGGTGGTAAAAGTCAGAATTGTTTACGTTCATTATTACAGTTTTTTTAATTCGCTTTGGTACTATTTTCATAAGTTGTACATTCTCAAAACTCTTAGTGCTAATATCACAACAGATCATCAAAAGTGCACTTTTTTCAAACATTTGAGCACTTTTCAATTGTGTTAGTACAATACACAAAATCACAAAGTATCCTTTTCACAACAAAAAATAAGTGTTTCATATATATAAATGTTTCATTCACAGTAACTGCCTTTCATAATGCCCTTACTATCAAACTTTTGATTTGCATCTCTTCTCGTTCAGTTTAATGTTTGTCTATTATTTAATCCAACTGAACTTAATGATTAACCAATTAAACATTTTGTACACCTATAGATTTCTATAGATATTGATTCTATAGACAGTTTCTATATAACACTTTTCCGATATGGATAACCAAATGTAATGAATTCTTTTTACATAAGTGACCACCAATATGTTCACAGTGAGTGCACACGAATGTGTATTTGTGTGTGTGTGTGTGTGTGTGTGTGAGAGAGAGAGAGAGAGAGAGAGAGAGAGAGAGAAATTTGCCATTTGTGAACATAGAGCAGTATAGAGTACAAGGGAGAGGAAACAGTCAATGACTGTGTGTGTAACATCAGATTGATCAGAGATGCATCAAGGGAGACAGATGGCATCAAAACAGCTTTTTACATAACAGTATATATGCCAGATTACCATGGTAGAGACTGCCACATTACTGTAACTCACCCTTCATCTGTAAAGGTCAACTACAGTAAAAATTCAGTCATATGGTATACAGTGAGAACATATTGCCAGCAAACTCTGTTCTAGCACAAAACCTCATGGTAGTGTCATACTTCATCACACCTTTTGATAACACACTGAATAGACACTATTACAAACATTATGGATTATATGTTACGCAAGTTAGGTAATGTAAGTGTATTTTCTAATGTGGCATCTGTAGCTTGTGTTACTGTAATTATTTTAGCAACAAGGGTGATTTGAAACATATATCTTGCATCGTTTGCTGTTGAATGAACTGATTGTTAAAAGTACTAAATTGAAAGAAGATCATACTAGAGTGTTTCGGCGATTAAACCAAATGTTCTCATTACATTGTACAATAATCCTGTGTTTGAAACAATGATTATGTGGACTGAAATGTGTATAACTGTAATGGAAGCATGGGATCATGTTTTGAAAGAAAGACTAGCTGTGTTACAAGCGTGATTGGTTTGGATTTTTGTACTAAGAGTTTTGAAAATGTACACATTACTTGTGAAAATAGTACCAAAGCGAATAAAAAAAACTTTATTGTAATGGTATATGCTTTGAGACATGAGGTAATTTAACGCAGTCTCTCGTGGCGCTTTGCAGAATCTTCTCTGGCCGTGCATGACCTGCGCGTTCATGTGTTTGGAGGAGGCGTGGCTTTACAGACACTCTGAAGGGAGAGTGGGATCTACTGCTTTCAAAGCTATCTTGCTATTGCTAGCCTCTCCGAAATTGCCTACCCTCCCTTTAAACTAATAAAGTTCAAACTTTTTTCTAGAGTGAGTGTTGCTCCTTTTCTTCAATTGGGATGAACTTTTGATTTTTGGTTGCACCTCTTATTCAGTTGGTTGAGCATCTCTTATTAAACTTTTTTCGTATATACTGCCCATAACTACCTTCAAATTCAAACTACCTAATAACTAGGCTTGACTTAACTTTGCTTTTCTAGTTAAAAATTGTTTACATGAAGTTTACTCAGTTAATTCTGCATCATGTCTACATTCGGTTTGCTACCCTTATTTAAATTCACTTCAAATACAGAAATGGATTTAATATAAAGAGCATTCTCAATTCAATTCAATTCAATTAAAATCTCAATAACAAGTGGGAGGGATCTACCTGTAGGGGAGTGGTTAGGGGAGTGGTTAGCTGACGAGGCTGCGCTGTCGTCCTCTGGTTCTGACAGTGTTACAGTGGGAAGACCCTGCTGACCAAAACTGAGCACGCTCTCTCTCTCGAACATGCCCCCTTGTGGAGACACTCTCACTGGCTGGGTCGTAGCAGACTGGGATTCTGTTGTCACGGTGATCTTTACAGGACTGGCACTCTGTGGCGTTTCCATCCTACGGTATGATCGGAAATCTGCCATCTCTTCGTCCGAAGGATCCTCCACGTATGGAAACGCATGCTGCCCACCGGCCGATCCCTGACTGTTCTTCACCTTCGTTTCTTCAGATCCAAGAGGGCTCTTCTCCAAATAGCGACCCAGATCGAAGGGGTCATGGCTGGATTCCTTACTTTCCTTTTCATGAATCTTAGACTTGAAGTCCTGGACGTCATCTTCGTCTTCATCCTCATCATCTTCCTCATCTCCATAGCCAGACATTGGAGGCTGCTGCTTGTTTTTGGCATTGCCCACACTACCAAAATCACAGAGATCATCCCCCATGTCCATGTAGCTGTAATGGTCAGTCTTGTGTGAGCCCTGCAGGGTTGTCTGATGGTCTGAGGGGTCACCTGGGGTCATGCCGATTCCAGAGTCGGTTCCAGTGGGAGCAGGTGGAGAACGGTTGCCCTCAGAGGAGAAGAGAGTGGCACCATCATTAAAAGGATTGGAGGAGGACTTTGAGGACAAAAGAGAGGTGTACAGATCTCCCTCTCCTGGCGATGACTTCATAAACATGTCAGACAGAGAGTCACCTAGAGAAAGAGAGAGACAACATATGTTATTAGTAATGGAAATCCATATCTGTCTGGATTGAAATTATTTTTCAATGATGTTTGTTTCCATTATTGGTTCAGGAATGAGTGCCTTTTCCTGCTGATGCACACAAATCACTATATTAATATACTAATGCCTGGTTTAACAGACAAGGCTTAAGCCTAGTCACAGACTAAAATGCATGTTTGAGCTGTCTTAACTTATCTTAAATATCTTAAAATATGTCAGTGCCATTGTTTTGTCTCAAGATGCACAACAGTTATGTTTTTTTCTATGGCACGTTTAAAAAAGATACTTAAACGTTCTAATTGAACTAAGGCCTAAGCCTAGCTTAATCTAAGCTCTGTCTGTGAAACCGGGCCTAAGTGTTTGGAGACTTAAATCAACTGTAGGATGTTTGTTCATATGATAATATGCATTCAAAGATACAAATTCAGAACAGAGTTTTGTTGTAGTAAACATATTCAGACCCAAAATATTTTCCAGGGGAAAAATAATATGACCAACGACCATGCTTTAGTTCCTTTCAAAATACAGCAGTAAATGATAATCAATATAATCAACTTGCCAAAAAAAATATTTGGTTTCAAGATAATATTATATGTTAAGTTTTAAGATCATATTAAATATAATAGTTAGAATTATGCCACCATGCTTCATTTTAAATTAATGCTTTTTGTCAAAAAGCAAAAATACATGATCTGGTACTTGGATTTTCAATCTAGTATCTTTGCCATTTGGGTGGGACAAAATGAGAAAAACCATTAAAAAAAACACCAGAGAAAAGTGATGTCCAGGGTCTGGACAAGTAATGAATTCAGGGTCTGAATGGCTTAATCATAATTTAGTATATTTGTTTAATTGAAAGTTTATTTGCATTAATTCTGTAGAATTCACTAAACGCCAGAATACATAAAATATGTTAGAAGAGCACTTCGTATAACACTTAAAGGGGTGGTATAATGCCCCTTTTTACAATATGTAAAATAAATCTATGTTGTCCCCAGAGTGTGTAAGTGAAGTTTTAGATCAAAATACCACACAGATAATTTTTTACAGCATATTAAAATGGTCCCTTTTTGAGGGTCAGTAAAAATTAGACGTTTTGTGTGTATCCCTTTAAATGCAAATGAGCTGCTGCTCCCAGCACAGAGGGCGGAGCTTCAAGAGCAGCTCCGATTACCTCACGCAGACAAGCAAGCACTAAAATGTCAGGAACTGTTTTGCCTTTTATGTTTAAACTGGAGTTGGACAATGATGGAGACTCAAGAAGAAGTGACAAGAATGCAACAGGACGTTTCTGAATGGTTAGTTGATGAATTTATGTTGCTGATGTGGAGTTAACTATCTTCAATTAGCATATTCTGTCATTATAATCAATAGAATTGCTCGGGTGGGGACCATTGTAAGATGCCTACAGAGTGACTTGCCATTCCATTTGTGTTTCGTACTATTGCATGTGAAAAGACGGATGCGACAGCTTGAGCAGACTCACAAATGTGCAACAACAACTCTCCCTCTTCTCAACATGGACTGCTGTTCCAGGGGCGGGGTTTATGTAAATGTTAGGGTTAGTGATGTCACTAAACCATGTCACTAAACCGGGAGGAATGTCTTGTAGTCCCAAACAGCCATTTGTTGTTTTTTTTGTTTTTAAAATTTGTTGTTTTAAAAGCAATATCTTCCTTTGCTTAGAACTTTGAGCATTGTAACTTTGCAGATGTTGTTTATGCTCAAACAGCAACATTAAAGTTAGAAAAGTGAACTCATAATCAAGCACCCCTTTAAAGCACACAGACGCACATAAAGCCCCATCAGTTTTGCCTATACAGACACAGTAGACTCAGCCATGTTCAGGGGTTAGAAGTCAGATTTACTACATTTAGATATGTAGATACTCATGGAGTTTTAGAGTATATTTGTGCATCTGCACTCAAAAATAGAGAAAAATTAAGAAAAAGACAATAGACCAAGACACAGCCCTATAAAGATATTAGGCAAAGGACAGAGAGCAAGAGAGCTGAAAAAGAATCTATGCAGAGAATCAACATGAAAGTCAATTCTTTTTCCTGTAAATCTGATTCCCACTGGACTGAGAGAAAGAGCAGATAGGAAGTTTGAACATGTAGTGACATTCAGACTGATTGGGCACTGTGAACCTCACACAACCCTCTGAGACACAGCTGTAAACATCTGCTCTCTCTGTGAAATCAGCCGAGTCTTAAGAGGATTAATGAAAATTGACAATGAACCCTGTGACTGTTAAATCTACAATAACAAGTACACACTTCTATTACATGCCCATCACCCTGCGCTAAAATTACTGTAGGAAATAATATCATAATGGACCAATGGCAGACCGAAGTTTGAAGAAGGGAATGATGCGATTTCAAAGCCTTCTCCATTTTTGTTTGTGTGTTAAATGAGTTAATATCAGACAAATTGACAATGTGAGTGTCTTGCCAACACATAACAGCAGAAAAACTGAATGAAGTAAAAGGAGGACCCGCTCTCTCTTTTAACAGAATGCAAGAGTGATTGCCCGTATTTCAGCAACCTTTGATTTTGGAAATATTTTTCCTATTTATTTTAGCCACAGATATTTGAAAAATTCTTCAATACAGAGTTCTAAGCAACAGACCAAAACAACCACACAATCTTTCAAAGTGACTGTTGGAATCTTAATTTCTAACAGATTCCAACAGTGACAAAGACAAATTGTGTTTTATGGGTGTGGCTGAATTCAGTATAGCAAACTAAATTTACTATTTCGGCCATGTCTCTTTAAGTGTAGTATGCTATTCTGAATTCAGCCAGTGATTCATGCTGCATCCCAATTTGCCTACTTATACTACACCCTAAAAGTATTTGAGACATACTATCATTTCATAAAATTGCGTCTTTAATGGGAGCTCTGTCATATTTACATGCATCCTGTCACCGTAAACTAGCCTGTCAATCATTTTCTCACAATTAACATACTCCACATTTCATTTAATTTAATTTCCCACTGTATTGGAGAGAAAATAAATAGCACAATGATCTGCCAGTCGTGGGTCTTTCATGCAGGGATCTCTCCTGATATTTTTGCATAATGATGCATTTAAAAGTTAATGGCCAAACAGATCTTTATAAAAGTTCACATTGTTGTTGAATGAAATATAGCCAAATACAGATAACATGAAATAAATATTTTTTATCAGGTTAAATATTTGAGTATTAGTCATTCACCCCTTTATCTAAACCTCTCTACCGTCAGTTGCCCACATTCACCATTTTCATTAAAGGTGCCATATGTAAAAATTGAGGTAAAAATATCCAAAAAATGAGCTACACGTATCAAAAGAATGAGAAGAAATAAGTGCAATGATGTCATTAAAAAAATGACAAGTTATAGTGCTGCCGAGATATAAACCTGAATTAGCATGCTAAATTACTAGCCCCGGCCCGGCCGGTGTCTAATACCAGTTTCGGCCATGGGAGGCGGTATGCGGGCAACATACATAACCACCAGCCAAACTGCAACACACGAATAACTCGCACGGCTTGTATCTCTTTAATCTCTAAAAATCTCCAAATGCTCCACGTGAAATTGCGGTCTTACTATAGTGTCAATTGATTTGATTAATATGCGCGAGGGAGAGAGAGCAGGCCCGCTCTCGTGTTGTTTGTAGACGTGAGAGTGCGCGCGCGCGGCCGAGCTCTCTCTCTCTCTCTCTCTCTCTGCTCGTAATGCGCCCTGTCAAGCGCAGCGGCAGCAGTCATTCTATTCTACATCCCTCACCGATCAAAATAGGCTTTGGCGGGACAAAGCGGACTATTTGACGGTTTTAGAAGATTAACAACCTGAAACTAAAAAACAGACTAGAGTAGGCCAACTTTCTGGAGGTATACTGCCCCCATGTGGTATGGAATATGTGGAGTATGAATTGATTTTTTGACATAAGGCACCTTTAACACTTTTTATTCATGTTTGTAGTTTTGACCTGAATCCTCCACCAAAGCACAATGGGTTGTGGACAATATTAGCCGTTAGTGTGTAAGGATCCACACTTCAAAAATAGTAGACCATCCGGGAACTTTTGGCATACTCTTTTCAACATACTATGCTTTGGGACACACTTATTCTAATCTCACATACTATTTAAGATGGATACTATACACATTGAGACGCAGGGTCAATTATGTCATTAGCAATGATTGCTGGGAGTAGGCCACTGCTGAGCTTTTTTGGCAGGACTCGAATTTCCATGGTAACAGCGACTTTTCTGATTGGTGGAGGATCATGGGTAGTTTAGTTACTAGCAATTAAAGGGACAGTTTACCTAAAAATAAAGAAATCTGTCATCATTTACTCAACTTCATGTCATTCCAAACCTGTATAACTTTCTTTATTCTGTGGAATAGAAGATATTGTAAAAAAGAAAAAGTCTCAGTGTGTAGTTGTCAATACAGAAAGCAATCAGGCTTTAATAATGTACAGGCTTGGATTTTGGAATGACATGAAGGTGAGTAAACAACATAATTTTTAATGGGTGTTGTATTGGTTGTTGTTCTGTTGTCATTTTTTATTGTATTTACTCTTTTTTGTCCTTTGTTTTATATTATTTGCACTGTACAACAGTTTGGAGTTACTGTGTAGCCTGGAAGGTGCTTTATAAATAAATAAATACAAATACAAACATTTTTATTCATTAAAAATGAAGCTGAAATCACATTGACTTCTGTACCACCATTTACCAACCTCAAAATTCTAGGTAGGTCTGTCTTGAAAGGTTTATACAATCAATTTCTCGATGGAGAAATAGTGTCGCGCTCTATTCGAGTGGTCCTTGTATGCTGACCGCCTTTGGCTGAAAGTGACAGAAGGAATGGTCTTTTCACATTCACCCTGCACTGTTTGTTGATCTCGCTCGGTCTCTCTCTCATGCCCGAGTGACTTTGTGAATGCAGACAGACAGTACAATCCAGCATTCCTCCTCGTCTAGGCCTTTTCCCTTCGCATATTAGACAGGCAGACAGAGAGAGAGAGACAACTAGGGGGAGAGAGACCGTCAGAAGTGGATTACGCTGGACATATTGACATGTGTGAGAGTGATGTTACTGATGGTACCATCAGAGTTACGGGGTTTAAGTTGTGTTGAGCTGCTCACCATGTGGACAGATCTTTTTCCAGCTTTTTTAAAGAGCTGTAAGCTCACTGACTTGGCTACTGTAAAAAGACTGAGCTATATCTCGCTCTCACTCAGCCTATAAATAGACCTCCCTCTGTTTGTTTAAAAAGGGAGAATGCTAAAGACAGAGAGAGAGAGAGAGAGAGAGAGCGAGCGAGAGAGAGGGAGGGAGGGAGGGAAGAAACAAGAACCTCACCATAGCCAGAGTGTGAAAGAGGGAAAGAGAGAGAAAGAGTCTTTGTGTGAGTGCATTTGAATGCCTTCAAGAGAATATGCGTAATTGGGCTTGCGTCCATGAGAGGAGGAAAGACTTTGTCTGCATTTTCCCAGGTTCTCTTAAAGTCATTAACAAACATTCTTCCAGTAATGTTAATCAAATGTTTGCTCATAGTTATCTGGTCTTAATGATGTTCTCAAAACATTAGCATGAAAACGTTGTACATTGTTCATGAAACATTTTAGTTCGTCTAACATTTTTTAAACATTACAAACAAGAAAAAACATGGACATTTTGAACGTTCTGAGGACATAATGTTTCCAAAACTTAACGGGAACAATCTCAAAATGTTCTTTGAACATATTTTTGTCAGCTGGGTAAGGGTTTATGTATGCACCATCTAACCATGCAGTGCATGGGGGGAGCTGAGGGATTTCAGGCCCCAGCTCATGAATATTTGAGCATGTGAGAGAAACTGTGTATGCATAGGCATATGTGTGTGTATGTGCATGTCCAGTTTCCCCCAGAAGTGGAAAGTCCAGGTTCAGAAAGGAAAAGTCCTCCTCAGTATTTTGTTCCAATCACCTGGTTTAGCACAGTTTTTCAGCCAGGAGATAGAACTAGAGTTCATGGGTGGAATAAACATATGGCAGGACTTTTACTTTCTGACCCCTGGACTTTACACCTCTGGTTGCCCATAGCTAATAATAGCACTCTGAGCCATAATGGCGGCTCAATCAGACTCTTAATGGATCGAAGAGCACCTGCAGAAGCAGAAACAGACAATTAGCAACAAGAAAAAGCAGTGAAAAGCTCTAATGGCTTTCTATGAAAGTTTGAAAGCATGTGTGAGAGTGTATTTCACTGTATGTACTTTACTGCTATGTGCGTGATAGGCTTCGCTCTGAGAGGGTTTCTATAGATACGTTGCTACTTTATCTGTCACATTGATCCAGAGAAACACTAAAAGCACATTTAACACTGCAGCATGAGACAGTTAAAGTACCACTATGAGTGCTTGGATGCCTGCCTCCAAACCTGCAATCATGTACACTTCCTTCTTGATATGATAGTTCTGTGTTTTATTGTTGTCCAGTATTAAATCCACATCATTGTCTGAGGTTTAGGATGCCAGACCACCTTATCTTAACAAACTCACTGTCATTATTTGTTACAGTCAGTGAGGGTTTAGTTTTAGCAGCTCAGAAATATGCAGAAAAAGAGAGAAAACTCCAGCTTTACAATGCAGGATAATACTTTCTCGATTAAATGTTGTTCATAGCATCAAAACAGCTACATAGGTTGAAACAACATGTTTAAGCCAATAACGCAACCTTTGCTAAACATGTGTCCATAAATGTTGACATCCTGAACTAATCTGTAGCCAGAACTATCCTTTTTTGGCATATTCAGTCATGGCAAACTCTAATATACTCAATATATAAATCTCTAAGATGGTTAAGGTAGGGATGTGCCCGAAGCCGAATACTGTGTTCGGAAAGGAAATGACACATTACGTGGTCCCTAAAGGGACATGGTGATGGGACAAAAATATGAAATGGGAGGAAAAAAATATATTTCAATGCTTTTGTGTTCTCTCGCAATTATATTGTATATAATTTGCAGGCAACACGAAGCAGCTATCAAAATGCGGGTTATTGAAATCGCTTTTGAATGCATGCTCGCTTTTTACTTTCACTTTCCAATTTGCAATCATGCGTATCCTACTCTGTGTATAGGGAGTGGCGGTACTGAGCGCACATTTTACAAGACATTTGTCAATAACGCAGATCTGTTGCGCACCAAGTCATCAGGCATCATTCTGTCAGTCATCTCTCCTTACTCTCTTCATGTGATAAGTGTAATCTGTACTGTAATGTAACCAACTACCGCAGCAAGTATAACTTCTAACCCCCTTTTAGTATGGGGGTAGAATTGTTCCATTATTCCAAATAAATAGATTATGATCCACAAATAAATGTAAAGAGATTCACAAAAATATATCAAAGTCACAAATAAATCGATTAAGATCCACAAATAAATGTAAAGAGTTTCACAAAAAAAATATAAAACTCACAAATAAATAAAATTAGCTTTGCGAATAAAAATCTATATTTACAAATGTGTTTTATGCCACAAACACAACTTGGCCTGGCATTTATTTGTGAACCGTTTTTTGTGCATTTGTAAATCCCCTCACGCATTTGTGAATTGGTTCCTATGCATTTGTAAAACCCCTAACGCATTTGTGAATCGGTTCCTGTGCATTTGTAAATCCCCTCACGCATTTGTGGATTTTGAAACACTTCTAGCGTCGACGTGCAGACAAATCCACAAATAAGTGGACTCCACCCACCCTTTACCTAAGCCAATCAGATCACGGCCACATTGTGCTGACCAATCGTAGCACGTTCTCGCTACAACCAATCACGTTAGGCTTTACACTCGGGGCGAGAACTGGATCTGATTAATTTTGCAGATATTTGCACCCCTGAAAGCAGTCATTCAAATTAGCTGTTTGTGTGGTTAAAACACCCCGTTTCCAAAAGATTGTTGGAGTTTAAGGCTTCTTTATATTTATTATTCTTTATTATTAACTCAGGATTACACACAAATGATCATCACAGATCCCGAGCATCATAACCCCCTCTCTACCGGAGTCAAGCGGCACGTCAAAAGCAGAGCCGATTATCTTCCCTGCCGTAGCAATTTCAAATCATGTAAAACTAACATGTTTGCAATGTTAACACATTTTGCCCATGACGTCTGTTTTCTTACCTGAAGATATATGACGTATAATCTTCTTTATTGACTATGCTGGCTTCATGAAAATTCATAATTCGTGATAGTGTCTACTGTCTACACTGGACGCGGCGCAGGGCGATACGATGATTCACTGATAGTAAACGGATGCCCGTTCTTCTTCTGAAGCGGCTACTACACGCAACTACACGGAGGACACATCATTTGCACATTTGCTCCTTTGTTTGTCCAATGTAGAAAGCCTCACACGGGGTAGACACGATGTAATAAATTACAAAACGGACGATTTTGTCTTTTAAAGCACAATCGTTGTGACAAATAGCAAGCTATAGGACATAAATATTATGTAGAAGACAAAATATCAGCCCAAATGACCATCATTGAAGATGTAACTACTTGGGTTTTGAGTGGATAATGCTGAAAAAATACATATTTGCATTTATATTGGATGCTGTAAGTAACTTTTACAATACAATTATTAAGTCTGATTCATATGAAATATTATTTGTGTGATCAAGCGTTTTAACGGATAAATTCAAATCGCTGCTGTCTGCTGGGCATTTCACTTTTAAATGCATGTTATAGCCTATATTTAATCATTAGATCCACGGACCTGCTATTTAAAACTTGACCGAAGAAGTGGGAAAAGCTGTTGTGACAGTAATTTCCCCAATATTACACAAACTCGCGTATGTATCACGCGGTTGGATCCAGTTATTCATTAGTCAGCAACGTATTGATGCTTTTCTGTTTTATCATGAATAACGTGATGCTTCCATAACGCGCTGTTTCTCTGGCATTTTCAAAGGCTCATAAAAATGTGTCTTGGCTTGATACGCAGTCTCATGGTCTAACTCTAACGAAATCCAAATTTTAAACATTTTACTGAAGCAATATTATGGGTCTTTCTTAGCCTACACTTCCTATTTGAGCCAATGCAGATGAACGAGCAAAGTTATTTCAGGGCAAGACCACCCCGAGTGTAAAGCCTAACGTGATTGGTTGTAGCGAGAACGTGCTACGATTGGTCAGCTCAATGTGGCCGTTATCTGATTGGCTTAGGTAAAGGGTGGGTGGAGTCCACTTATTTGTGGATTTATC
This sequence comes from Gila robusta, assembly GCA_030770095.1. Lineage (NCBI taxonomy): Eukaryota > Metazoa > Chordata > Actinopteri > Cypriniformes > Leuciscidae > Gila > Gila robusta. The sequence goes on from JAVALU010001688.1 coordinate 26,208, forward strand.
TGCACGTCGACGCTAGAAGTGTTTCAAAATCCACAAATGCGTGAGGGGATTTACAAATGCACAGGAACCGATTCACAAATGCGTGAGGGGATTTACAAATGCACAGGAACCGATTCACAAATAAATGCCAGGCAGAGTTGTGTTTGTGGTATAAACAACATTTGTAAATATATTTTTTATTTGCAAATCTCATTCTATTTATTTGTGAGTTTTATAATTCTTTGTGAAAGTCTTTACATTTATTTGTGGATCTTATTCTATTTATTTGTTAATTTGATATATTTTTGTGAATCTCTTTACATTTATTTGTGGAACATAATCTATTTATTTGGAATAATGGAACAATTCTACCCCCATATTTTAGGGGCTCCGTAGAATGCTTGATTCATTTTCCATGCCTTTCCGAATTCGGATTTAGGCTTCAGGCACATCCCTATTGTACTTTATGCATTAGCACTGGCCAATTTGGTGGTCATGTTAAGACTTTTATGCAGAAACCTTTTATTACCGATGCCTTTAAAGAAATGTGCAGTGTAAATTAATTTATTCAGCAAGCAAAACTGTATAACAGGGGTTTATCAAGACAAAATGAGTAGGGTAGAGTGGGGAAAAATTAAAAATTCTGTCATCCTTTACTCACCCTCAAGTTGTTCCAAACCTGTATGAATTTCTTTGTTCTGCTGAACACAAAAGAAGATATTTTGAAGACTAAGGGTAGCCAAACAGTTGATGGACCCCATTGACCTCCATAGTATGGAAACAAAATACTATGTAAGTCAACGGGGTCCATCAACTGTTTGGTTTCCAACATTTTTAAATAATAATATAATAATAAATAATATATCTTCTTTTGTGTTCAACAGAAAAAAAAAAGAAATTCATACTGGTTTTGAACAACTTAAGAGTGAGTAAAGGATGACAGAATTTTCATTTTTGGTTGAACTATCGCTTAAGGACTGTGTAGTTTTTTCTGTGAAACAAAAGTTAAATGTGTCTAGATTATTTATCATAGTTTACAGTGACAATGACATCAATTATAAACCAAGTATGAAACATGTCCAGAGTTTTCATATTATTAGATTTTAAACAAAAATTTAATTTGTACCAACAGGGCGTTTTGCCCTCCAGGGTGGGGTAAAATGACCCCACTCTGCCAAAGCAATTTGCTTTATACATTTACAGCAAAATCAAAGTACAAGCAGTTTTAGCTTAAAATTAAAAAGACAAGCCAAAAAAAAAAACAGATAAATATGAATATTAATTAATGAACCATGCTGAAAATCATTATAAGAGCCTATTTTAAAAATATTGTTACTGATGCTAACTGGCTCGCTTACTAGCTAGCTGATGCTAACTTGAGGTATTTTTGGCTGGTCATGTGATCTCAACATGGTGGCCCCTGAGGTGGTTCCATGTAAAATAGATTAGGCTACTGATGTTACTGGAGTCGTCATTTGAGTGCATATCATGTTCAAGTAGTCTACTACTCATTTCTTTCTCTGGAAGACTTTTTAATGGGAAGTGCACTTTAAGGCCAGACTCAACAAACCAGACATACTGTAATAGACCAGAATACAGAATAAAATACTAAAATTAAATTGAATGCAAATGTGTTTTTAAAAAGTTTGATGCACAAGGTTTAATCAGCAGGTATCGCAACACACTCTCATGGCAATACGAAGCTAACTATTTTATCTTTAGGTTAATTAGTATGAATTTTTACGATCTTCAAGCTTACATTTCTTGTAATAATTCATAAGAAATCACCAGCTTGGAAATTAGTTACATACGGGTTGGGTCAGACTGTGTTGTCAATACAGTATGAACTGTCATATCGAAATAAGTTTTCATAGTCCTGCTGTGCTCAAGGTCTATTAGATGGGTGGACAAAGCCCAATTATTGAGCCATACCCTGCGATTTAGACAGGCTGAGGAGAAAAAGGGATGACACAGGATGAGAACAAAGACAAAGAAATGATGATTACATTATTGTGGCTTTATGAACACGCATCATCCTCATTCTAAGAGTTCTTTCATCATCATTGCGCAATTCTAAAAACCATTAGAGAGCAGCATCAGAATGTTTTTGTTTGTTTTATTGTGTGTGTCGTTTGTTTGATCATGTTGTTTGAACTACCACCGTTGCCTAGAGCACACACTTCGAGTTTGTGTACGCAGAGACATACAGGCGCTGTCACACCCATGGCCTGGTCTGTCTCTCTCTCTCTTCATCTCCAATTCATCATCATCGTCGTCATCATCTTCTGCTTCTTCTTTTCTTTTATACCCGGCACTACAAAAAGCGGGTGTCGCCGCTAAACCACACAAAGCGAAATTATACAAAGCCCAAATTTACCTGTAGATGCAGTTTCCATGGCAACGCCGCTTCCTTCAAAGGGATGGAATTGTTGCTTGGGCGCGAGCAAATCGTCCCGCATCTCGTCGAAGCGGGGCCCTGCGCTCCCAAACATCCCGTTCTTCTCCTCCTCCTCCTCGAACCATTTCCCATCCAAACCCGGCCCCTCGCTCGAATTGGCGGACATGCTTGCAAGTTATCTCACGCAGAGAGTTTGTTCCGAAGCAAGAACGATTCTGTGAGATCGCAGAAGGGATTGAAAGATGTGACGCTTAATATGGCCGATCCTGACCGATGCTTCCCGTCTCGCAGCAGCGGAGCCAGTGGGCTTGATGTGTTTGGTTCAGTGTCTCGGAGCTGACGTCACTGTATCTGTGCGGCTCGCGGTTGGCAGTTGGCACGGATTTAGGACGGAGAACGAGAGCGACATTCCGGTTAGAGGACAGTCCGTGTGCGCGCGCCTCCACACCAAGGGCGTGGTTCATGCTACACATAAGACGCACGCAACATTTAAGCTTTTTAAATGTACGTCAACGCAATGACAAAGAATTCATTCAGCTATTCATAAAATGATTAATAAACATGAAATGTTTCCTGATTATTGCGGCTGAAATTAGTTTTCCTCAAAAATTGTGTTCTTAATTATGTTGATTAGCCATTAGATTATTTATTTATTTTGCATTGAACGGACAAAATTGGTTGATTTTGAATTAATTATAGGAAGACAACCTAAAGAACAAATGTATTTTATATGGAGAAAAAACGGTCCCCTTCTATTTCTTTTCTTCGGAATTGTAATAATTATGCTAGTCTCACTGTGGGAGATATGTTTTTTTTTTAAAGACTGTAGATTGGTATTAGGATGCTATTTATTTTACTTCTTTACTATAGGGATTTTGTTTTTGCATAACTAATTTGTAAAGTGTAATTAATTTTGTGAAGTTCCAAATTAAATTAATTCATCATACCACAAGAAGCGTAGCATTTAAACCTCGTTCCAAAAATGGCCCTGCAACGCTTTCTCATTTGATGTAGTTTTACTGTCATAGTTGGCTAAAACAGAAAGTAAGGCCTATTCCACAGTGAGCAGGTTGTACGGGCTTGTACCGTGTTAATGAACGGGTGGATGATCCGGTGTTTTAGCACCGTCTGCTGGAGGACAGCAACATATTCCAGCAGGGCTTCCTTAGCACCGGCGAACCACGCTTCCTTAGCAACGGCCTGATGTAAACATTGCAGTGACTAACATGAAAAGAAAAATCACTAACTTACAAGTGCGGCTCGATACTTGAGAGTTGATATGTCCTCACTGTTGAAAGGTATGTTTACAATTGACCGGCATCATGCAGCTGTTAAACTTTATGGCGAAAAGAGTGTTAACCGATCTGTTGGATTTGTAGTTCTAAATCATGGAGTGTGAAGGAATTTGACTTGGTCATTTCATCTGCCGGTCTCTGTCTGTACAAGTAACTGTTATACAGCCGGGCATACGTAAACAGGTGAGGATTTTCTAGTAGGCCTATGAATATGCATTTATACTAGTAAAAATTAATACATAAATAAGAAGGTCTATTTTTGTGTGAGATATTTTGCAAGAATTTTTATTTTCATAAATAATTAAAAGGTTTTTGCAGCATTGTAGGCGTTTGAAACTGTATCAACTTCGCACTCTTCAAATATAAATGCAGATTCGTTTTATTATACTGTTTAGTAAATACAATTTTAGTAATGTTCAGTAAAGAATTAGAGACTATGTTTTACATTTTTACATTTGTTGAATGAAAAATAGCCTACTGTTTTTAAGGAGATCATGACACAGAATGAAAAGCAGAGTCTAACTGGAGATGAAGAAATTATAAAAGAGCTGGTGAGTTTTTTTTTTTTAAGTGTGATGCTTAATTTACTTGCATTTAGTAGGTTGTCTAAAGTTTGATTAATCAATATTAGCTTCAACTGTAGGAACTTCATGTGCAATTTGCTCTCAAGGTTTTGTTTTCTAATCTAAGCCACATGTGCTGGTCAGCAGCGAAGTTTATCCGGTTTTGTTCTCTGTTTATTTCCTCAGTGTGTGTCTAATGGACTCTGCCATGAGAGGGTCTGTCAGGAGGGGAGTGGTGAAACGGTTCTGGAGATGTTTTTCTCTGGGTTCCCGCGCATGGTGGGACTCTCTCTCTTCCCCAGACTGTCAAGACTCACTATTGTTGGCCAAAGCATCAGCTCAATCCAGGACCTGGAGTTTTGTCCACTCCTCAGAGAATTATGGGTAGTGGAGTGCAAGCTCACTGTAAGTTACTGGAAATATTTGGAATATTGTAATAATATTTCTGGAAATATTTTATGGTGTTTCGTTTGGATTTCAGTGTGATCACAAAATGTTTTTTGTCTTTTTATGCAATTTTGTCAACATGGTTAATTTCATATGCTTTATTTGATTGATTTACTCTAATTAAGATGAAAGTGAGCAAATTAATTTAATTTATTTTGACTTATCTGTTATTGTTTGTGTGTTGTAGGAAATCTCAGGCCTACATAACTGTGTGCATCTGCTAAAGTTATTTCTGTATGACAACAACATCCAGCAGATCACAAATCTAGAGATGTTGGTTGGCCTTCATGTTCTGTGGCTTAATAAAAACCAGATCTCTGACATACAGGTAGCCTATGTTTATGTGTGGAAATACTATAAAATTTCAAAGTCTAATATTTGTGTTTTACACCAATGTTTTACACCTTGATTTAAAGGGACTGAATTCACTTGTAAACCTTCAGGAGTTGAATCTTGCTGATAATGCTATTGAGACTATTGGTAGGTTCATTGTAAAACACCACATTTTGGCAATTGTAGCATTTAATTTTAGTACTATAATAGTATAATACACTTAGACATTCAAAATCTGTTGCTGAATACTCTAATATTTAACATTTTTATCTCTGAGGTCATAGCCTGGATCCTAACATCAATCTCCAAAATCTTAACCTCTCAGGGAACAAAATCAGTTCCTTCAAGGTATGAGAAATATAACATTATTCAACCTGCCATTTTAATGAACTGTATCATAATCAATTGTATTTGCTAACCTTTGCTACTCATGCAACCCTACTTATGCTCATACTTACATTTTTAATATCCTTTACCCTAAAAGTGCGGTCGCATGTTCTGTTGCTTGGCGAAATTTTGCAGGCAAAATTCATTAATTTCAATATGAATAAGATTGTGAGTTTCCAGATTTCACTCATGTTCAGATTCCCCACGAAGATTCACCATGCTAACCAACAGAAAGCTGCTTGGTATGAAAGTGACTTTATGAATTGCTTTATGGATGCAAGTGATGCATCCTCTCATAGGATGAACATGCAGTCTCATCAATAATAATGAGACATCGATGTACTATGGAACAAGAAAACGTCACATCCTGTGACATTGACAGGAAGACGAATTTAAACCCAGAAGATGAAAATAGATGATGAAAGAAGATGAAAAAAAAGTTTACAATTAACTAGTTTTCTCCTACAATTAAAATGAACGGATAGTCACATTGTCTTCTTCGATGTTAAACACATATAACTCTCAAAATCTCAGAAAATGTAGTTTAGTGTTTCACGATTAATCATAAACTTTGGTTTTGCTGCAAACATTAATGATACCTATAATCATGTGGCTTGCTGAGGAGAAGTGTATCTATTATCTTTCCAAGAAATCCCTGACTTTTCCATGGTTTACAATAAAATAGGCAATAAATCCTACACCCACAGCACACATTCTGGCAGCGAGTTTTCCATGGGCAAGTACCACTCACATTTTCACGTTTTCTCTTATCAGGTTTTTGAATGCTCTTTGTGTAGAGCCCATTTTGTGTTTTTGGTTTGTTTGTGTCGGAGATTACAGAGTAATAATTTCCTTCTGGCCTTCACACCATTATTACTGCAGGCCTGTATCAACAGGCCATTATTGCATCCTCCCTCCTGCTCACTATAGATCTGATTACTGTTATTTATGCGCATACTCTTTACTTTCTCATCTACCCTTGACAGACCTGATCATTTCAGGAATGACAAGATTCAAGCTTTTGCTTTTCAGTTCACATCATTATTGTAATGTGACATCTCTGCCCAAGCAGTTTTCATCTGTCTCTCCTTTACGAGAGGAAAAAGAGGCACTTTTTCAATAACACATAAATAATTTAGTTTTCAAATGGTGTGGAGTCTGAACGGGGTGTGCATCTCTAAATGGGAGCCTTTGTTTTTTATGTGTGAGTCGTGATTGAAAGCTTCTCTCTATGTCTGACGGTTCTTCACAGCTCTTTCTGTCTAACACACACAGAATCATGACACAAGCCGAAAAGTGTTTGTATGGTGCTTTTTGTGCTGTTCATCTGTGGGTTCATTGTTCAGGTGAACTGTTTTCAGGCTCATTTGAGGCTTTTTTTCTCTAATGGGAAACTAATGCACTTCCATTTAATGTCCAACATGAAGCAAAATGTTTAATTTGTGTAGGCGAAAGTTGTTTCCTAATATTTCAGAAATATTAATACCAAATAACAATAACAAATAGCATTTATACATTGCATGCAAAAGATGCCAGCATGTTTTGGGTGGCTGCCAGTAACAAAGATATTCTGAAGGATATTTAGGACATTGCTATACAGATTGCTAAGGTGTTCGGGTGGTTGCTAGATGGTTTCTTACTTTCCCAAGTCAAAAATGCCAAGACTCTATAAAGGTTCTGGTCCCTAAATACAGCTCAGGTCTCTCCTTCCAGGATCAACAAAGATGTTGATACATGTTGTACACGTTCACCATAAGGTTCTAGGGTTTTTTCAGCTTATTTATCATCCACCAGGTAAAAATCACAAGTTGGATCACACTTCAAGATATAATTAACGCCCATAGTGTAGACAAATATACCTTAAGTATGAGTAATAATAGTGATGCTTGACAACTAAACATAAGTAAAAAATATATGGTTTACTCACTTATTGTAGAATGTCAGTTGTTAATTTACAAACAGAATTTTTATGAATAGTCCTGAAAGAAACACATATAGTATGTGAAATTTGTACAATTATTGTTTTCCCTTATAGGAACTGACCCATCTGACTCGGCTTCAACAACTGAGACACCTGAGTCTGAAGGACCCTCAGTCTGTTCCAAACCCGCTGTGTCTGCTCTATAATTACTACATACATGTCATATATCACATGCCACACCTGCAGTGCCTGGACACATATGACATATCCAGTAAACATCTCAAAGACTTTGCAGAGGTAAGAGAATGTATATTTTATGCATCTGAAAATGTATCTTTTTTTGTTTCGGGTTGACCAAAGAGATGAGAATTATGGGAACGTGTCATTGTGCATCAGTCTACAGTCATGAAGAAAATTATGTATTACACCATGCGGGTACGTTATGCACAAAGACAGTTTGATGATCTCAAAGCCAAGCTCAGGCAGCAGAGGAGAGACCAAATACAACTACCAGAGGAGAGAATACGAGTGCTAGCACGCATGCTCAGAAATGTGAGTATATACAGTATGCAGACAGGGCTTTTTTTTAATTCCCTAAATTAAAACATTCTCAAATCCATATTCAACTTCTGGGCACAAATTTGTCCCCAAACTATAGCTGAGTATTTGCACTAAATGACACTTACCCTCTTTGAGCAGCTAGAGTGTGAGCTGTGCCTTGTTCAATGTGCTGGGAAGAAGTCAGAAGAACCTGAAGACTTGACCTCTGACCTTCATCATGACCATAGTCATGAGCAGAGACTGCAGCACAAGCTGGATGCTCTTAAAGACCGAATGAAATTCTGGGAAGGGCGTTTGGAGGAGTGAGTGTGCATTTTTCTAAAAGTATGATTACTGTGTGCATGATTATTTTTAGGTTTAGCATGTCTGTGTTTTGTTTTCTCAGGATAGTGTCATGTCACCAGCGTGATGTAGCTGTGGCCTCAGACAGAAAGGAGATGATGATGCACTTCCTGCTGTTGGAACTGGAAACTGTTGGGAACATTCGCTTTGAGGAAGGAAACAGCAGCGAACCTTGGTACCACATATATGTATACAAGATCTGTTGTATAAATAACCAACATGCAGGATTACTGATCTGTACTGTTTTCTGCTTCCTCTCTCAGGTTCACGTCCTGTTATGATCTTTTGCTATCTCGTTTCTGTGTGTGGGATTATAAACCTCAGCACATCACTGGCATTAAGATCAATCAAATTATCCGTATTCATAACCGTGCCCTGCGGCAACGCTTCCAGGACAAAGTGCAGTCTCTGCTTTGCAGACATGAGTCTTCACCCTTCTCACAGTGAGTCAGTCAGATGCTAGTCTTACAGATCCTGACTTTAAAGTCTTCTCCACTTTGTATCTTATTTTGGCCTAAAACACCCACTTAGATTGGAAGAGGCAGTCTGACTTACATGTAAAATTCTGACTCCCAGAGGTTTCATATCACACAGCTAAATCAGATTAGAACTTTGTCTTATGCCATTTTTTAGTTCAGCATGCATCAATAATACATGTGTACAGCTGTCACAAAATCCATCAAGAACATGTGCAGGTCACAAATAGATATTTGGCCCAAATATTTTTAGGGCCATTGAGATTTGTTTGCATTGTCACATTGTTTTTTTTTATCAAAATCACATTGTTGTTATCACAATTAAGCACAGCTTATTTTCAGGTAATAAGTTTCAGAATGAATATTAAAAATGTCAATTAATATATATATATATATATATATATATATATATTTATATATATATATATATATATATATATATATATATATATATATACACACACACGTGTATGGTTTATGATTTTTTATTGTCCTAAAATGTTGTCTTACTTTTATATTCATGAATAAAAAAAAACTAATAATCCATATTCATATCGAATTTTAATTTCATGAGATATGATTCACAATGTCTGGAAGAGATTATCTGTATATATCATTTGTACATATCATTATTATCTGTATATATCATTATTTATCATTATCTGAGTTATCATTTGTGTATGTGTGTGTGACAGGAACTATAAATGCAGCATGGAGTATCTGTTCTACGTGCCCGATCCAGAACATTCCTGTGAAAGTGATGAGATACTACAAATCCCAGAAAATGGTTTTAAAACTGCTGATGCATATAAGGTACAAAACCCATAAAGCTCAGTGAGAAGTGGTTATGAGTTTCTGATGTTTGTATTGTTTTTAAATGCGCCCACCCATCACCTTGAACATGGATGTGTGTGTCTTGCCTTCAGGCATTAGGCAGAGAGAGAGCCATCCCCCTCTCTAACAGTGTGAGTTTGTCTGATCGACTGAGAATGATATTCATGCAGAGGAAGAGCTGCTCAACATCGGAAAGAAGCCCTGCAGACCCTCTTCCCTACAGACATGGTCTGGATTCACTCACAACCACTCATTTTTGCACTACTAGTGGCACCAAACAATAATACAAAAATAATGACTGTATCCCTTATTTGGACAAGCAGGTTGCTCTTGTCCCAAACACAATCCAGTATAAAATGTATACAATACAATTAATTTATAATTCAATAGTAGATTATATACACTATAAAACATTTGCGGTTGGTAAGATTTTTTTAATGTTTTCTAAAGAAGTCTCTTCAGCCTCAAATATTATTACAATTTAAAATAACCGTTTTCTATTTTAATATTTAGATATATCTCTATATTAAAATTCATAAATGTAATGAATTGAAAACAGTTGTTCAGCTTAATATTTTTGTGGAAACCATGATACTTGGTTCTTTTATTCTTTGAGGAATAGAATGCTCAAAAAGAACAGCATTTGATGAAACTGATATCTTTTGTAACACTATAAGCTGATCAGTTTAACATGTTCTTGCAGAAAAAACGATTCATTTCTCTAAAAATAAAATCTTACTGACCCCAAACTTTTCAACGGTCAGGAATGTACATGAATGATGAATAACTCAATAATATCACCGATATTTAAATGTGTTTGCTTTTGTGCATGTATATATGTTTGTAGGTCAGTTGATCATTTCTAAAGTGTTCCTGGGCCGCAGTGCTGCGGTGAAGGAGGGTCTCCCAATAGATTGCGATCATTACCCCAAAGCAAACTCTGTCTATCTCAGTATCAGCTCTAAACAGCAAAAGCAAACTGCACAAACAGGTGAGTTGGAGTGTGTGTACCCGTCAGAGAAAAGTGTCTTCAGGGCAGCGGTGATTAAAGCAGCAATGTGTGTGTTTTTGTTCATCAGATATGCTGTGTCCCTCCAGCCTGCCAGATAGCTGCAACTGTAGACAGCAGCAGAGACTGTGGTACATTTTTGACCATGAAATGGTAATGCCAGAGTACCTTGTGGACTTTGAATACATATCACAGGTATATGTGTTATAGTGACACGACATCCACCATTATGTCTTTCAGAATGTATTATTCAGTAATCAAACCATCTTTATATTACGGCATCTTTCTCTAGGACACAACCCAGCCCTCTCTAGACTCCCAATCCAGTTCTGATACTGCTGATGCTCCATCTGTGTCCCGTGCTGAGCTGGACCTGGATGAGGAGGCATTAAATATGGAACCCATCCTGAAGCCAAATCCTAAAATGCTCAGCCTAGAAGAGAAATCCATACTGACTGTGGCCAGAGCAAACATCCTCAGTCAGATCACAGTGAGATTTACAATACCTAACATACATAAACCCATGTGTTTGTAGCATGAGTAGGTCAGTTAGTGAAGTCTATCATAAGAATTCATTCAATGACCAGTGGTGGAGCCTGACAGTATAGTAATTTTATTGACTTATTTCCTGTCATACAGGTGCTGAATCTTCATGGCAACAGTCTGAATAAACTGCCTGAGATTTCCCGACTCACAGCTCTGAAGCATCTGACACTTAGCTTCAACGAGTTCACTCATCTGAACGATATTTCACACATGGTGATGAGATCATCCTATTAATTCATAAGCTTTTTCTAAACATGACATTATCACTAAACCAAGCAGAATGATCAACTGAAATTGATGGCAAATCTTCCGCCCTCATGTGAATTTCCTTATAGCTTGTATTTCTATTGAAATGACTGAATTTCTCCTGCAAAAATTTGCCAAACAATGGTAAATGTGACCATACCTTAAGGCTTAAGCCATATTTTTTAATCACCTGTCATAAAAAAACTCTTTTCATGTTATAATCAATTAAATCAATAATATTAAGTCTTGTACTATTTTTTTTTTCCTCCAAGTATCAAGCAAAGAGAGTTTTGACTTTCATTGTCCCTCTGTCTTTCTCTCAATCCTTTAGCCAAATCTGGAGTCTCTGGATGTTAGTTTTAACCATATTTCCTCTCTGGAGGGACTGCGTGGACTTGGTCGGCTCATAGAACTGGATCTTCGCTGGAATCTGTTGACCCGAGTCAGAGATGACATGAACGTTTTGCGTAACCACGCCCCGGCCCTGCTTCGACTGGACACACGTCACAATCCTTGGCACAGGGTATAAGTCACTTTACATGAGTGATCTTCATATTAGGCAGTAGAAAACGTGAAGCATCAAGATCAAATGAAGATTGACCAAGGCTATACATACACTACCGTTCAAAAGTTTTTTTTTAAATCAAAATGAATACTTTTATTCAGCACGGATGTATTAAACTGATCAAAAGTGACAGTAAAGACATTCATAATGTTACAAAAGATTTCTATTTCAGATGCTGTTAACTGCTGTTAGTTTGAGCTTTCTATTCATCAAAGAATCCTGAAAAAAATCATCACAGTTTCCTCAAAAATTATAATAAAAAATGTTTCTTGAGCACCATATCAGCATATTAGATTTCTGAAGGATCATGTGACACAGAAGACTGAAGTAATGTCTCACAGGAATCACAGGAATAAACTACATTTTAAAATCTGTTAAAATAGAGTAGTTATTTTAAATTGTAACCATATTTCACAATATTATTGTTTGTCCTGCAGCCTTGGTGAGCAATAGACATCTTTCAAAATCATTTAAAATAATGGGATACACACCCACAATTCACCATTGTAATCGCCAACCAAGTTGGTCCAGCTGACATGGTATACATATTTAATTTATGTTTACATTTAAATGTGAATATAAATACATTTCACTTGTGTGTTGCAGAATGAGTGTGTGCGTATGGTGGTTCTCGGCCGGCTAAAGACTCTCACTCATTTGGATGATGTTTTAGTGATGGAGGAAGAAGCAGCTACTGCTGTACAAGTGGTTGCCCGATCTAGAATCAACCAAGTATGTATATACTGGACATTATACTTAATGTTAAAATCTGTGTCCTCATTCGTTCTGGAACGTGTGTGTGTGTGTGTGTGTGAGCAGGCATCTCTGATGACCCACTCTCGGACTGACAGTGAACGTCCCCGCAGTCTGAGTTTGCTCTCTACAGCACACCTGCTCATACAGATCAACCCGTCTCCATGGAAACTTTCGCAAGAGCTTGAGTCAGGCTGGACCTCCAAAGTATGACATATAAACTCAGATTCTCTCATCTTCTCTCACATACATACCAAGGGTTAATTTGGTTAAAACCAAAACTGAAGCTTTTGTCACGTTTACCCACCCACATATCATTCCAAACCTGTATGACTTTGTTCAATGCACTACTTTTGTGTTTTTTCTTCTTCCTTTCTTTCATTTTTGATGCTAAATAGCCCCACTTCCCATTTATTTCCATTATGTGGAAATAAGCACTCTAGACATCTTCCTTTTTGTTCAGCAGAAGAAAGAAAGTCATATGGGTTCAAGATGACATGAGGGTGAGTAAATGATGACAGAATTTTTGGGTGAACCGTCACTTTAACTGATATACTTTGCCCTTTGGCATCAGATCACAGCGCTGAATCTTGATGGTCAGTGGTTGACCCGGATCAGTAATTTAGATCGGCTGGTGAATCTACGCTGGGCTTCTTTTGACAATAATGAATTAACCCGAATTGAGGGATTGGAACACTGCATACTACTGGAGGAACTTTCCCTTAACAACAACAGTATCAGTAGACTTGAAGGTACTGCTCTCTCTCTCTCTCTCTCTCTCTCTCTCTCTCTGTTTCTTTTACTGTATAATTTTTTATATAAAACCAGGGACAAAGCTATGTAATATAACCTTAATTAGTTCACCATACTCTTTTTTTTCTGTGTTCATAGCTGCTCTTGTTTGTTTGCAGGTTTGTCTGCAATGCATCGTCTGACACGTCTGAGCATTAACAGCAACCATCTACAGTGTTTAGACGGGGATGTGTTAGACCGGCTACCCAACCTTCACTTCCTGTCTGTTGAGAACAACATCATCTCTTCTCTGCATGGACTCCAAAGGTCACGATCCTTATTCGAGCTGTATGTCGGCAACAATGACATCAGCACCACCCGAGACATATACCACTTAAAGGTCAGGAGATTTGAATATCATTTTGTGCAATTAATGAATTTTTCAAAGCATTCATTCAAAACACCTGGTGATGAGAATCTATCAACAGTGTAATGTTCTGTAGGTGGGGGAATGTTGAAGGGAATAGAGTGAAAGTGTGGTGGTGATGCAATGTCTGTTTCTTTCAGGCACTGTCTAGTTTAATTATTCTGGATCTGTATGGGAATCCCCTAGTGAGCAAACTGGAGAACTACCGGATATACATGGTTTTCCATCTGCCGTCACTCAAAGCGCTGGATGGAGTAGCCGTGGTAAATATATATGATGCTGTACACTTTAAAATGCTTTAAAGGAACAGTTCACCCCCAAAAAAGAACATTCTGTCATCATTTACTGTCAACCATCTCATCTTGGTCCAAACTCATGTGAATTTCTAAATGAAACATTTTGCAGAATGTCTGAGCTGCTCTTTTCCATACAATGAAAGCTAAAAGTAAAAGGGACAGAGACTGATATGAGGAATGACATTTTGGGTGACCTATTCCTTTCTATTTCTTCTGATTTCTGTAAACTACTGTTCAAAAATGTGGTCTGTAAGATTTTCTGATGTTTTTGAAAGTAGTCTCATGCTCACCAAGGCTGCATTTATGTGATCAAAAATACAATGAAACAGTAACATTGGTAAATATTACCACAATTAATACTTTTATAGTGTAATTTATTCCTGTGATGGCAAAGTTGAATTCTGAATATTGACCCCAAACTTTTGAGCGGTAGTGTAAGTTTTTCAAATGCAAATATGTCTGTCTGTGTAGGAAACGTGTGAATCAGAAACTGCTAAAGACGTGTTTGAAGGGCGACTCAATGCAGATATGGTGGCCGAGAAGCTGGGCCATACTAACTACAGGGAACTGTCAGAGCTCAACCTGCAGTCCAGCTCAGTCAGGTTCACTTCAACACTCACTATAATGCTTCAGTCAGAATTAAGAATTGGATTTTTTTGGTTCACTCTTCATGTTTTCTGTTTTTCTGTGTGTTTTAGGATGGTGGATCTCGTTCCCGCTGATTTGTTCGTTAATTTACGCAGTATTAATCTAGACGGCAATAACCTCACCTCATTCAGCGGTCTGATCTTCCTGCCCAACATTAAGGTATGTATGTGTTTAAGACAGAGATTTTAGTATAATAACATTATATACTAACAGCCACTGTGCATCTATGTACATATACATGCATGTTGATATGTTTGTGTATGTGGTCTCTGCAGGTGTTGTCTCTGAACTATAACCACATTGAGTCAATTCTGCCACGTCAAAAAGTTCAGAGTTACATGAGCAACAAGCAGATTCTCCATCATAAAGTCAGTTCCAGTGGATATGGGCAGCAGAACAGCAGGCCCAGCAGGTACACATACACAACATCACTCCATCGTAATCCATTGGGTTATATACTGTAGTTTCTTGTCTAACCACTAGAGAGCGTCACAATTACATTTAATAAAAGATTCTCAGACAGCAGTGAATGTCTTTATGAGCTCAGAGAACAACTCACATCTTCTTATGCTGCAAAGTTTTGGGAGTGACAGTCACATTTATTAACAGTCTATACGTCATGCACTTAGTATTTTTGAAGGGGCACCAGAGGGTTTTTCGGATTTACAACGTGTAGCTAAATTCATCCAGTCTCCCAAAAGACATGAAAGTAAACTATAATTACATTCACATTGTGTATCAGATATCAATTAAACACGTTGTCAAAATATATTTGAAAAGATTATTATTGCCGCTTGCAGATATCAGTGTGTACTTTACAAACTATCATTTATTTTGCTAGTATTATGTGTATTTAAATATCAGAAACATAAAATAAACATTATATGGTTGAAAACACTGAACAGTTGTGATCTATGATTGTGATACATGAAAATTGAACATGCCCGCCTCTGGCTCAGCACCAGCCAAAGCGAGACGGGTAGCTGCAGGTCGGAGTAATTGGTGTGCCACGTCCCTACCTTTCAGCACACCCCTACCTTTCATCACGCCCATTATTAGTCCGACCTGCAGATATCCACACTTAGCCAAACCGCGAATGCAGATTTGAAGTTATCAGTTCAGTTGATGCTGTGCCGCACTGAATCACACCTGTGTGATCATGGGGCAGTTCTAGGATTTGATCTTCAGGGGGGCCTAGCCCAATGTGAGTATGTGTAGCAAGAGACCATTGCCTAAGAAGTGCCTCTTTGTAAATTGCCATCACTATATTACTATATAGTAAGTCAAAAGTAACCTACCTGTACTTAAATTAGTACCAAGTCAATAAAACATTTTTATAAGTTATATAATGATACCAGTCTTTCTACAGTACAGTTACAATCTGTACATATTTAGGTTACTGTTTGACTAACAGAAAATTGTCATCATATCATTATTATTAACATAATAACTGGCTAAAAACCAAAAATATGGACTCAGGGCCCAACACTTTTTTTTTTTCTGGCCTGGTTGGATCACAGTAAAAACTAATTGATTAACATTATTAACATGAAACAGAAGGTATATGAGGCTGCTTTCACTTTAAGACCTACTGCATAAATCCATTATATTGGGACACATCCAATATTTGCTTAACTGTTTTCATTCACTTAAGGCATAACCATCTGTGTTTACATGGCTACTTGTCGAGAAGGGCATTTTAATTATTTATTTATAATTTTGTGTGTAGGCTACTCACGTGCTGTCTTTCTGTGAGAGAAACGATCTATAACAGCGCGCGAGTACCAAATCAAATCACTTGAATGTTCAAACTGATAAGTCTTAAAAACACGTGAAAATTATAAACTTTCTTGAAGCAATACTGGCCCAATCTTTCAGATAGGTGATTATAGTTTTGGGGGGGGGGGCTGAGATGACAAACAGTAACAGTAACAAAGCAAAACTAAAAACGGTCTAGAACCGGCCCTCTATTGTATCAATTTTTGTCTTTTGGAAGCTGCATTCAATATCCATTTGACACAAAAATCTGAGGGGACACGTGAATGGGCCTCTGTGACTACATACCGTATTGATGCAGTGTGTCGGTGCTGTACTTTTCTCGAAAACACACACTTCTACACTGCGTTTTGTCACTTCCTTTTGAAATGTCTCACTCCTTTCTTCCTTCCCTGTGTTTGTAGGGAGGGATTAACTGGTGATAATCTGGAGCCTCTGATGTCCAGTTTAGAGGTTTTGCATTTAGGTCATAATGGCATATCCAACCTGATCAATCTTCAGATCAGCCGACTGACTAACCTCAGAGCACTGTTCCTACAAGGTATTCACAACCTCTCCTGTATAGCTTTTTCTATCTATCTATCTATCTATCTATCTATCTATCTATCTATCTATCTGTCTGTCTGTCTGTCTGTCTGTCTGTCTGTCTGTCTGTCTGTCTGTCTGTCTGTCTGTCTGTCTGTCTGTCTGTCTGTCTGTTCAATTCAATTCAATTCAAATTTATTTGTATAGCGCTTTTCACAATACATATTGTTTCAAAGCAGCTTTACAGAAAGTGCATTTCAGAAATGTACGTAAAAAATACAGTTAGTTAATCATCATGTATTAATTTAGGGCATAACATATCGCCGGAGTTGAGTCGTCTCTTCACAGGCGTCGAGTCGTCTCATCGCAGGCGTTTAGTCATCTCATCGCAGGTGTTGGGGCATCTGAAGTCTCCGTGAGAGGCTGGATACAGACTGTAGCTGAAGAACGCTATTTACCTCGGGACTAGCGTCCCGAGATAACAGCAGAAAGCAGATGGGAAATAATTAGCGTAGCTGCTGTTCATAATATTAATGCATTCGATCTGATTCAACAGTGGTATAAAAGGTAAGCATTATGTGAATGCTTGGCTGAAGAGATGCGTCTTTAATCTAGTTTTGAACTGGGAGAGCGAGTCTGAGCAACGAACAGTATCAGGAAGGCTATTCCAGAGTTTAGGAGCTAAATGTGAGAACGCCCTCCCTCCTTTAGTGGATCTGGATATCCTAGGAATGACCAGAAGCCTCGAATTTAGGGATCTTAAAGAACGCGATGGATTGTAGGGCGATAGAAGGTCCATTAAATATACAGGAGCTAGACCATTTAGGGCTTTATAGGTCAGTAATAGTACTTTGTAATTGATACGGAACTTAATAGGTAACCAGTGCAGAGATGATAAAATTGGTGTTATATGATCATATTTTCTTGACCTAGTAAGAACTCTAGCAGCTGCATTTTGCACTAACTGTAGCTTGTTTATTGAGGATGTAGGACAACCAGCTAATAAAGCGTTACAGTAATCTAGTCTTGAGGTCATGAATGCATGAACTAACTTTTCTGCATCAGAAACAGATAGCATGTTACGTAGCTTAGCAATATTTCTAAGGTGGAAAAAGGCTGTTCTTGTAACATATGATATATGATTTTTTGAAGTTGCGGTCTAGTATAACACCCAGGTCTTTTACTGTAGTGGATAAAGTAACTGGACATCCTTCTAAATTAAAGTTGTATTGTACGTGGTTTTGTGGGTAGTTTTTTGGACCAATAAGTAATACCTCTGTTTTATCTGAATTTAATAGCAGGAAATTACACGTCATCCAGCATTTTATATCTTTAAGACACTCTGTCAATTTAGATAAGTTAGTGTTTTCATCTGGTCTTGATGAAATATATAATTGAGTGTCATCAGCATAACAGTGGAAATTAATTCCATGTTTTCTTATAATATTACCAAGTGGCAGCATATATATTGAGAATAGCAGAGGGCCTAACACCGATCCTTGCGGCACTCCATAGTCTACTGACGTTATCTTCGATTTTTCACCATTTAAACAGACAAAATGGTAACGGTCTGATAAGTACGATCTAAACCAGCTTAATGCCTGTCCCTGAACACCAGTGTAGTTTTGTAGTCGATCCAAGAGTATTTTATGATCTATAGTGTCGAACGCAGCGCTAAGATCGAGTAGAACTAGTATTGAGATACAGCCTTGGTCAGAAGCTAAAAGTAAATCATTTGCAATTTTAACTAGCGCTGTTTCTGTGCTATGATGCGGTCTGAATCCTGACTGAAATTTTTCATAGATATCATTTTCTTGCAAGAAAGAGCACAATTGAGCAGACACAATTTTTTCTAGTATTTTAGATATAAATGGAAGATTTGAAATGGGTCTGTAATTTGCTAAGTTATTTTGATCTAATTGCAGTTTCTTAATAATAGGTTTTATTACTGCCAGCTTAAATATTTTTGGAACATGACCTAAAGATAAAGACGAGTTAATAATATTGAGAAGAGGCTCTTCCACTACAGGTAACACTTCTTTCAGTAGTTTAGTGGGTATTGGATCTAATAAACATGTTGTTGGTTTCGCTGCAAAGATAAGTTTATTTAGCTCTTCCTGTCCTATAGTTGTAAAGCGGTGTAGTTGTTCTTGAGGGGCGATAATTGAGGCTGAATCATAAGACACCATAGAGGATTGTACATTTACAATTGTATTTCGGATGCTTTCTATTTTCTCATTGAAGTAATTCATAAAATCATTACAACTATACTGTAACGGAATATTTTGCTCTGGTGATGTCTGTTTATTTGTTAGTCTAGCCACGGTGTTAAATAAAAACCTTGGATTATTTTGGTTATTTTCTATCAGTTTGCGGAGATGCTCAGCCCTGGCTGCTTTTAGAGCCTTTTTATAACGTGACATACTGTCTTTCCACGCGATTCTAAAGACCTCTAAATTAGTTTGTTTCCATTTACGCTCTAAGTTACGAGTTTCTCTCTTGATAACATGTGTAGTACTATTGTACCATGGTGCTTTAGTTTTCTCTCTAACCTTTTTTAATCTAATTGGTGCAACAATATCTAATGTACTAGAGAAAATGGTGCTCAAACTGCTAGTCATTTCCTCTAGTTCATCTGTTTGTTGGGGTTCACTGAGCAGCTGAGATAGATCAGGTAAGCTATTTGAGAATCTATCTATAGTGGTTGGAACGATTGTTCTGCCTGGTCGATAACGTGGCGCAACATGGCAAATTTCAGCAGTACGTAATATGCACGTTACCATACAATGATCAGTGAGATCGTCACTTTGCGGTATAATATCTATATCGGTTGGATTGGTTCCATATGATATAATTAAATCTAGTATATGATTTAGAAGATGAGTGGGACCACTGACGTTTTGCTTGACCCCAAAGGAGTTTAATAAATCTGTAAACGCAGTCCCTAACGCATCATTTGTGTTATCTACGTGTATGTTAAAATCTCCAACAATTATTGCTTTATTGCTTTATCTCCAACAATTATTGCTTCTGTCTGTCTATCTATCTATCTATCTATCTATCTATCTATCTATCTATCTATCTATCTATCTATCTGTCTGTCTGTCTGTCTGTCTGTCTGTCTGTCTGTCTGTCTGTCTATCTATCTGTCTATCTATCTGTCTATCTGTCTATCTATCTATCTGTCTGTATATCTATCTATCTGACTGTATATCTATCTATCTGACTGTATATCTATCTATCTGTCTGTCTGACTGTATATCTATCTGTCTGACTGTATATCTATCTGTCTGACTGTATATCTATCTATCTGTCTGTCTGACTGTATATCTATCTATCTGTCTGTCTGACTGTATATCTACCTATCTGTCTGTCTGACTGTATATCTATCTATCTGTCTGTCTGACTGTATATCTATCTATCTGTCTGTCTGACTGTATATCTATCTATCTGTCTGTCTGACTGTATATCTATCTATCTGTCTGTCTGACTGTATATCTATCTATCTGTCTGTCTGACTGTATATCTATCTATATAAACTGACAGAGTAAAGACTAAAGTTAAAATAAAAAAGTTAAATTGAGATCATATTTCACAATATACCGTTTTACTGTGTTTTTATCAAATAAATGCAGCCTTGGTAAGCATAGGAGACTTAATATTACCGACCCCAATCTTCGGAACAGTAGGGTATGTGTATTCTTTATATCTATGTATGTATCTTCTCTCTTTCTCTAAGGGAATGATATCAGTCAGGTGGATGGATTTGATGGTTTGCGAAGACTACGCGAGTTGGTTCTAGATCGAAATCGAATTAAGTCTTTGAGTGAGAACTCATTCAGTGAACAGGGAGTTCTGCTGGATTTGCACCTGTCAGAGAATCGCATCCGTGAACTGAACCACCTGCAGCCTCTCAAAGGGCTCCGGAGGCTGTTCTTAGACATGAACAAAATACAGGTACACAATAAACATCTTCTCAAAATACACAATAAACACATGCATATAATGCAGATTCACAATAAACATATACACAAACATCTACACAAAGTTACAGCTGTGACTGTAATGCTCCACAAATGACAAAAACTGTGACTTCTTGTGTGAAACAGACCATATTTTCGTTATATGCTGGAAAAAGCTGCATGGAAACTATCCCTTTTGTTTATAATTTAACCATTTGTAAAAACCTTGCTAACCCCACTGAGAATGTGTGTGTGTAGGTTTGAGTGCTTATTATTCACCTCTCCATTCCCATCTATCTGTATGTGTGTGGCTGCAGTTTTACTGTAATTACTAAATTACAGTAATTCAGTCACTTAGTGTGTTTGTATTAGTGCTGTTAGGCCCTGCGAGAGCTCTGCCTTTCGCCTGCCCCTGAATATAGAGTAATTACAGACAGCCATTATTACTGCACCAGCACAGCAGCCCAAGGGGACAATTAAGCAGTATTTCCATTGATTGAAGGTCAGAGGTGTGTGTGGGTTTGTTTGTGTGTGTTCTTGAGACTCACTGATATTTTATTCACCTCCCCATTTCTGACATGGCATGTTAACAAAAGTCTTTAATTTGATGTTTCTTGTGTCCTGCCCATATGATTAACATGACAAAAACTAAAACTTTTAAAATATTTTAGATAAAAAAGCACTGATATATATGCCATTTTAATAGACAAACATTCATGGGTGAAAGACAAAGGGAAAATTAAGGATGCAGGATAAATTAAGGATAAATCTGTTAAAATCTTTAAAAAAAAACATAGTTTAATTTAGAATGAACAACTAATAAAAATATCAAGTGGTGTAACCATCAAGTAAAAAGTAATTAAAAAAAAAAAGCACAAATGTTAAATTAAGTGTCTTAATCACTTCTTACGAAATGTTTTCAAACATATTTTTCAAAATGGACTAATATATTTAATTGAATATCCCTTTTTTACAAATATGATGAATATCATGGTAGTTTCTTTCCGTAGGTCATTTTGACATTTTCTAAAGTCCAGCTGAAATATATATGTAGTATATACACAATTTATTACATATAATTTTTTTATTTTGTTTATTGCAATTTTTGGCATTACATGGATTATTCAAAACGAATAAATAGCAAAGAACAAAGGGAGGAAATACATCACAAGTCAAACATACAAGTGAAACACATTAAACCTCTGCCTGAATCCTTTATTTGTTATCCTTGACTTCGAAGTCTGTTCATATACTTGTCAAACTCTGAAGGAAAAGGATAAATTACAGAATACATAACAATCAACAAAGAAATCGAAGAAGTCTTTAAGGGATATACATGTATGCAAACAAATATACATAAATAAAATAAAAAGTAAAAACTTTAACTCTACCTCTTCCAAGCTAAATTTTGAATTCCCAAGGGATAGCATATGCTCTGTCGATCACATTTACACAGACAGAGGACAAAACTGATGAATAAAGTTCTACACGCTTTAATAATAATAATCCACAGGAAAATGGTCCAAACGATTGCACTAAACACAAATGTGACCAGACCTCAAACAGACGAAAAGGAGGAACTTAAGTACAAGCCGAATGAATGAAATAATGATAAACACCTGTGCTGATTAAATTAATTACAATGACAACAAAAGAGTGGCGGGAAACTGAACAAAGGAACACGTGACTGAAAATAACAAACTAAAAGTCCATGAAAACAGAAACTAACTGAACATAATTGTGACCCCGCCTCTACCCCTAATTTAGAAAGGGGCCCTGTAGAATTTAAAGGGTTTATCTCTTAGTCTTAGTGCAGTGGAAAAGGCTTCATTAGGAATAAAGCCCTTAACAACAGTTATTCACTGAGCCACCGATGGGGTCAGTTATTCATTGTAACAAAATACATTTGCGGGCCGAACAATATTTGCAAGAGACGATCGCCCTTAAAACCATGAGGAAGTTCCTGAGTAAGTCCCAACAAACAGATCTTAGGCCCTAAGTATTGCATCCACTTCTAGACAAACCCCTGCCCAGAAATTTAATTTGTAAAGGCAATCCAAATTAGGTGAAATCTTTATATCTAATATGTAAACCCAGAAGGAGACCACCGAAACAGCAAGGAGACTTCCAAGCCCAAAGAGTGAGCATCGTTTAACGGCATAGCCTCCGATTTTGCTAAATTGATCTTATATCCAGAGAAGGCACCAAATTCAAAGATCCAATCTGTTATTTTTTGCAGTGAGTCTAGATAGATTAAGACATCATCCGCATTAAGTGAGATTTTATATCCTTCTCCCTAAGGAGATACCTTTAATATCAGAGTCTTCTCTGATGGCAATTGCTAATGGCTCAATAGCCAGTACAAATATTAAATTTATTCCTGTGTTGGCAAAGGTGAATTTTCAGCATCATTACTCCAGTCTTTAGTGTCACATGATCCTTCAGAAATCATAGTCAATTTAATTTTTGTTGTTGTAAATGTATATGTATATTAAAAGCATCCTAAGAACCTAATGTGTATTTTGTTTGTGTTACAGGATATTTTAGAATTAGAGAAACTGGAGGCACTCCCTTCTCTCATAGAGCTGTCTGTAGTGGGCAACCCAGTGAGTCTGACACACACACACACACACACACACACACGATGCTCTAGTCTAGATCAAGAGATTTCAAACTGAGCTCTTGGCTGAACTGCAGACTAACCATGATTATAGGCAAATCCTTACACACAGTCACTCTCTCTCTCTCTCTCTCTCTCTCTCTCGCACACACACACACACACACACACACGATGCTCTGGTCTAGATCAAGAGATTTCAAACTGAGCTCTTGGCTGAACTGCAGACTAACCATGATTATAGGCAAATCCTTACACACACTCACTCTCTCTCTCTCTCTCTCTCTCTCTCTCTCTCTCTCACACACACACACACACACACACACACACACACGATGCTCTAGTCTAGATCACGAGATTTCAAACTGAGCTCTTGGCTGAACTGCAGACTAACCATGATTATAGGCAAATCCTTACACACACTCACTCTCTCTCTCTCTCTCTCTCTCTCTCTCTCTCTCACACACACACACACACACACACACACACACACACACACACACACACACACACACACACGATGCTCTAGTCTAGATCAAGAGATTTCAAACTGAGCTCTTGGCTGAACTGCAGACTAACCATGATTATAGGCAAATCCTTACACACACTCACTCTCTCTCTCTCTCTCTCTCTCTCTCTCTCTCTCGCACACACACACACACACACACACAATGTAAAACATATCATGCCTTCTCTGGTTCTGAATAAATACAGTATGTTCTGTCCTCCGTACATGGCAGAACTTCTCTTTAAAGTTGGCATGAAACAGAAGTTGGGATAGTCATTTCTTCCCTATTGTGACATATATCGAATAAGAAAAAATGTAGGATTGCGACTTGATTTTGTCCATCAAGAATTGATTGGATTGTTGGATGGTTGTGGTTTGTTGTCCCCCCCCTCATCGAAAAACACGTCATCAGAGAAGAGAAGAGATGTTGCTTCAAGAGGGACGGGAAGTTATTTTGAATAAAGATTACGAGGGCCCACAAATTAAATAAGTAATAATGATGTGGACGGATAAATCATTTATCATAAATACTGCAATATTCCATAAAAAAAGAACTGTCAATTTGATTTCATGGTGACTATAGGCATACTCTGCACTACCACACAGGTGGCACGGCGATCACTGCACAGGCCTCCAGCGGTACTGTATCTGTCTACACTGCAGGTTCTGGATGGCATCACCATCACACTGGAGGAACGAACCAGAGCAGAGCTTTTAAATAATGAAGCACAGGTACCTCACAATTACTATAGATCGACTGAATGGACCAAATACAACTTATACTGCAGATAGAGACAATTACTTTGCGCATGTTTGTAGGGTTCTAGTTCAGGTGCTGAAATAACGTTACCTGGTTTGGTACCGTTGGTAACCAGACCGGCTCCTTTGAGAGGTACAGGAATACACACACTAATACCTGATCAACAGGACGACACACACGATACCAGCAGATGTAAGTATACATACAGACGCACACCAAATGTGTAGGCTAAACACAAACACACACCATGTATACATTTTTGTGTGTTTTCAGATAAGAAGCAGAGAGCAGTTGTCTCTCTCATGCGTGGAGTTCAGAGTGACATTAACTTCAGGCAGATCAGAGGATCTTCCAGCCACTACATGACAGCACTGCAGCAGACCGGATTCAGGGTTCTCTCTACTTTCCCTAAAGCTGATCCCGAGACCAGGTCTGTACATTACACACACACACACACACACACACACACACACACACACACACATATACGGGTCATTATGTGATGTTGAAGGATAAAAGGGTATAATAATCTTCATATTCTTCATAGGTATCTGTGTCACAGTGGACCCAGACCTCCTCCTCCTCCTCCTCTGTAACAACAGAGCCTTAGAGACACACTATGTGTGTCATGTTTCACCTTTGTCGTTGTGTTGTTGTTCATTGAGGTTCACACATATTTTTCTCGATCTTTGGATTTTAAATAGGACTTAAATTCCCAATATGTTTATTTATTTGGAATTATGTCAATATCAAAGGCATTAAATACATGTTTTCTATTCGAGTCACTAATTGGTGTCTTTTATTTTAAGTCCTTGCCTACGAAATTCTCTATGATTTTTTTCTTTAAATTATGGCAATACTTTATTTTGATACTCCACTTTAGACATTAAACTAACTATAAGTAACTACAACTACAACAACTAGTCATTAGAGACTGTCTGCTTAATATCTGCTAACACTTTACACAGACATTCTACTGACTATAAGTAACTTTGCAAGTACGTCAACTTATTCTACTAACTCAAATCGTAACACCTTAAAGGGGTGATCGGATGGCCATTTTTCACAAGTTGGTATGATTCTTTGGGGTCTTCATGTAAAGTTTGTAATATACTTTGGTTAAAATTCCTCAATGGTTGTGTAAAACAACATCCTTTTTACCTCCTCAAAAACAGCTTTGTTCAAAAAAATGCAGTTCATTCATAAATACGTAAGATCACAGTGAAAATACAAATCGGAAGACAAAAGACAACGAGCGCGGGGCTACATAAGGGGGCGCTGAAAGGGGGCGGGGCTACACAAGGTCTATTCATAGATGCCACCTTCACTAGAAATAGAATGCCGCCCCAATTTGCCTTCCATGATATATATGAGATATTGATTATATATGCCTGATTATTGAGAGTGTTTAGACTTTTTGAGGATTAAAAAAAAGGAGTGAATGGATTTTTTTCATTGTATGGTGGTTGTGTCCACACACTGCAAAAGACACATTTATATGCAAACACCATATAAAAGTGAATTTTGCATCCGATGACCCCTTTAACAGTCTACTAATACTCTAATGAGAGTTAGTTGATATGTAGCTGCAAAGTTACTTAGTTGAATGTCTGAAGTGGACTATATCGCAATAAAGTGTTACCAAAACTATTTGATAGTTATAAAATAATTTATTTGAATAATATAAGAATTCATACAAAACATTCTTGAAAACAGGTTGAGGTCAATTTAACTGACCATTAAGGGGTCCCAGAGGGCTGGTTTTTGTGAGTTTAACTGATTCACAGACTCAGTGAACCAGTAGAACTCAGTAGCACATTTAAAATATTAAAACACTATAAAATTAAAACTGTAATATTTGTGATCAATATTATTTTTTATAAATATTAATAAATTATTATTATTTTATCGAGCATAAGAAGAGAAAATGATTGGTTTTTGCTATTATTTAAAAATACAATCTACATTATTATACAAAGGCATAATAATAATAATAAATCTAAATAATTGTATTGAATAATACCATCACGACTGTACCTGAACACTGAAGAAAAACATTTACTGATAACCATTTAAAACACATGCACTATTGCCAGCTTTGTACATTTGTGTTGGTTTTTCTTTTTAGGACAAACACATCTCACACACGCTTCAGAGTTTTGCCAGCAGCTTTTCTCTAAGACATAAAAGCCCACTCTGAGGTGGAATAGTTCTCATTACAGCTATGGCAAACAGAGATTTGTGTCAGACTGTGACACTGAAAAGAGAGCAGAGGTTTTAGACTAATGTGTTTATTTTCAGTGGGCTGTATTATGAGGGCAGTTAAGCAGAACAGCTGAAAATCCAATGCCTGGAAAAATTCAAAGGCAATCACACACATAATGAGTTCAGTAAAAACCCGTTATCACAGCTCAAGGTAATTCTCTTCCTGTTTTCCTCTGGAGTATAATGGTGGGGGGTTGGCAGAGGAGAGAGACTGTTAGAGAGAGAACCAAAACCGACAGAATAAAAGAAGATGTATTAAAATGTGGAGAAAATTAGAAAGGAAGGCTGCTGAATTTAATGGTGGACCAGCTGTGGAAATAACACTGAGCACAGTGTTGTCCAACTTCCTTTTAAAGGAAACAGAGATACATTTAAGCAGTTTACAGCAGGACAGGTCCTGCCTTTTTATCAGTTGACGTCTCTCTCGCTGTTGTTCTCGTGCAGGGATGTGTGTCAGACTTGCCAATAGTTTGTAATTATAATGAAATTAAATAAGGTCATTTTAACTAGATTTTATTTTTGACACATGCATTTTTAAATTCTTGCTTCCCTGCCCTTCACATCATAGATTTTTTAAATTCATAATCTAGCAGATACAAACTATTGCTGGAATGTCTTCCCAGTGATTTATTTATTTTTGCCAAATGGTTACTTTAAAAATCCAGTGTCTGATTACGTATTTATTTCAGATTTTGTCTGATTATAATTCCTTTTGCAATATTGTCATGTCTAAATATAGGCCTACTAGATAAAATAATCAGATAAAATGTGGAAATCATATTACTTTTTGTTTGATCATGATCTTACAATTAAGAGAACATGGGGTGAATTTCATTACTTTCACTGATTTGAACTGATGTTGCCTTTTTTTTTTGCTATGCAACAAGACATACAAATGTTTCTTCGTATTTTATTTTATTAAACCTTTAATGAAATTGCTATTTAAATTTGTACATTTCTTGCAATTGTGTAAATAATTAAATCCAAATGCTTGACAAAAGACTATTTCTGCCATAGTTTAACCTCTTTAAATTACAACACAAGCATATTTTCAAAAGATAGTCTACTGCATAAACAGAATTACTTTGTTAATAGACCAATTTTAACATTTTATCTTTTCATCATTAATTCTGTGAGTAACAATAGATGTAGATCTATCTATACGTGCACACGTAACCGTATATGTCGTCTAATAGCGCCGCCCTTTAGGCCGCATTGCCCAACTGCAGCATCAGCAAAAGCGATGATGGATAACGGGTCCGTTGCTTTATCCCTACACAAACCCTCTACCCACCCCTCCAGCACCCCTCCAACCGTTTTGATTTAGAGGTATGCGATAATATAAACAGAAAAGGCTGTTTTTATTTAAATTCTTGCCATGTGGAAAAAATCCCCGCATTCTTAGTCCAAAAACAAGCTGCTAACGCTAGCCGCGCTAACCTGTTTATAGCCGCTTCTCCTCGCCTCTCTTATTTATCTGCTGTGTTTGGAGGAAACCAAGACGATATTATAATATAATGTGATATAAGAGCTGTGCGTTTAGTTATTGTAATGGTCTGTAAACCAGTTGTCACGGCGATGTATGCCTCTTGTTGTCATAGCTGCAGTGTTAGCATGTGAACAGATCACAGGATACAAATCAACATGACTGCATTAAAAACCTAAATCTGAGGATTATAACCACAAATCAAAGGATAAAAGCACATAATTCACAGGATAAACGTCGCTGGTTTGATGCTGATTGACTCCGTATCACCTCCTGGCTATTCTGGCTACTCGTGCAACATCAACAAACAGGTAAACTGTGAATCAAGTGAAAAAAAAAATTTGTCACTGATGCTTTGAGCTTTTTGTTAAAGGGATACTCCACTTTTTTTGGAAATAGGCTCATTTTTCAACTCCCCCAGAGTTAAACTGTTGAGTTTTTACCGTTTTCGAATCCATTCAGCGATCTGGGTATGACGGTACCACTTTTAGCATTGCTTAGCATCGATATTGAAGTGGACAGACCATTAGATCTCTCTCAAAAAAATGACCAAAGAGTTTCGATCTTTTTCCTATTTAAAACTTGACTCTTCTGTTATCTAGTTACATCGTGCACTTAAGACCGACGGAAAATGTAAAGTTGCGATTTTAGGCTGATATGGTAGAATATTCTTCATTCATGCGTATAATCAGAAACTTTGCAGCCTTTCCATGAGTGGGCAGGCGCAATGATAAATTAATGAGCGCAAACACAACACTTATATGGTCAGCAGGAATTACCTAGCTGGGGACTATTTTCAGGCACTGCGTTATGTTCATTGGCCTGCTGCAGGACTGGTACGCAGCAAAGTTTTCTTGTTTATTACGCAGGAATGAGAGAATAGTTCCTAGCATATCAGCCTAGAAAAATTGCTACTTAACATTTTCCGTCGGTCTTAGTTGCACGATGTACTACAGAAGACGTCAAGATTTTAAATTAGGAAAATTATGAAACCTTTGTCATTTTTATGCGCGTGATGTATGGTCTTGGTCCACTTCTCCAGATCTATGCTAAGCTATGCTCTTACAAGTGGTACCGTCAGACCGGGGCGGAGATCGGCTGATGGATTCGAAAACGGTAAAACTCAACAGTTTAACTCTGGGGGAGTTGTACAATGAGGGCTATTTCCCAAAAAATGTGGAGTATCCCTTTAGCAAGACACCACAGTTGAATACGGTAAAAAACAAAACAAATAATAGTTACAATATCAACATAATCCCACAGTTAATTAACTACACAATTGTTTATATTTCAGGTTGAAATATTGAAATTCTAAATATGCATTTTAATATTCTGTTAAATGTTTAAATATGCAAATGATGCATTATCCAATTAAATATGCATGAATCTGCATACATTTCCAGAACAGAAATCTAAATATTGGAAAAAGCCAAGTTCAAAATTCACGTTTTATTTTGTTGACATATCAAAGATGATACAGATGGGATTTTATATATCTCTTTTTGTCACTTCATAAATACTGTCAGCAGAAAAAAACATATTTTTTAGGAATTAAATGTTATATAAATTAGATGAACGATATAATGAACAAACCCACCTGTGAAACCTTCAGAATATTGATGGTAATAAAACTGAAATGTGTGGTGTATGTAGTGTTGCTGAAGTGGAGATTTCAGGAGAAAAAAATAATTTTATGTATTGTAAATTAAGTCTACAGACGCAAGTAGATAAAGTGTAATAAAAGAAACATGTAAATGTGTATTTTGTTTGTTTTCTTTCCACTAATCTCAAGACGTATTATGAAAGCGAAATAGCCCAAAATTACAGTATTAATCAGTGCATGAAAAAACAATGGTTTTGCCTGCAGTGTCTTGTTTAAGATTGATTATTGCTTTTGTTTTCATAATAAACTGCTCTTTTCCATCTATATCCTATGAAAAATGAGTGTATATTGTAATATTGTGTGTTTCCACAGTGACTCACTGTGAGCGGGGCATGTGTGTATGTTCCAGAGCAGCTGGGGGGAGATGACCGAGTCTGTCTCTCCCGCGCTGTGTTCATCATGGGGCCTGATGTGCCCCTGCTCAACGACTACAAGCAGGAGTTCTTCTGGAAGCGTTTCCCTCAGACTATCTTAGGGGGGCCGAGGCTGAAACTCGGTTACTGCGCCCCACCATATGTCTATGTGCACCAGCTGGTGTTATTCCTGACACCATGGCTGTTGGGAGGCATCGGGACCCTCCTGTACCAGCTGAGGGTGCTGGATGAAGCCTGTGCGGGCGTTGTTTCGGGTGTGTTCATGCTAGGTGTGGGTGCCACCCTTCAGGGACTGGCATGGTGTATGGCACGTAGGACCGGATTGGTACAAAGGCTGCCTGCTGCCAGTAACATCCTTGCAGACGAGGAAGAGGTGGAGTTTACTCACTGCGTGGCCCCTGAGACAGTACGATTTGTAGTGCCTGGAAAGAGGTTTGTGGGTAATATAGTTTTGCACACCTTTCTTGCCGCCGCACTCTGTGGGTTGTCCACATGGTACCTGCTGCCGGACAGACTGAGCAGCCTGTATGGGCACCCGGGTGCAGGACTGGGAGCTGTCGTGCCTTTGTTTGCCCTGAGCTGGGTGACTGTTTGTATCGGGGAGTATTCGCTCATCGTCAACACGGCTACAGAAACAGCAACGTTTCAGCCGCAGGACACGTATGAGATCACGCCGCTCAACAGACCACTCTACATACTCGCTTTCATCGCCGTGGACCTGGCTCTAAGGTACAAATCCAACAATTCACCACTACTCTCTGACAGCGTATAGGTCAATGATAAATAAGGAAAGAAAGCAACCTTTAACATTTTTTATTTGAAACTTTTTTTTTTTTTTTTTTACACTACTGTTTAAAAGTTTGGGGTTAATAAGATTTTTTTTTTTTTTTTTTTTTTTTAAAAGAAGTCTATTATGCTCACCAAGGCTGGAAAAATGTAACTGGAATAATGTAAATTGTAAAGTATTCCTGTGTTGGCAAAGCTGAATTTTCAGCATCATTACTCCAGTCTTCAGTGTCACATGATCCTTCAGAAATCATTCTAATTATGCTGATTTGGTGCTCAAGTAAAATTTCTTCTTATTATCAATTTTAAAAACAATTGTGCTTCTTAATACTTTTGTGGAAACCATGATACTTTTTTTTATCAGGATTCTTTGATGAATAGAAAAAACAGTATTTATTTTAAAATAGAAATCTTTTGTAACATTATAAATGTCTTCACTGTCACAATGCATCCTTGCTAAATAAAAGTACTCTCTCGAAATCTTTAACTTTCTTTTTTTTACTATTACAGTTGTCGAGATTAACTAATCATGAAAAGTGTTTATTATAGCATTATATTTAGATCTACTCACGTGGCATGAAAGGTTGCAGCGATGAGCATTGTAGCCATTGACAGACATGTCTGTTGTCTATAGATGCAACTTAATTTCTGCACTCTCACGAATGCTTTCATCATAACTAACAGCGCAAACACAATGTAAATAAGAGATTCATTGTGCATTGTAGACAGCATCATTGATTATAAAGGGAGTTTTGGAGAGAGTCCAGAACTCATTCACTGATAAACTCCCGCTGTGTGATTGACAGCTCCAGTGATTTTAAAGGAAGGCTTCTTTGATTGCTCTCTGTATATAACTTAATCACAATCTAAAAAACAGATTATTTTCATGCTACTAAGAGAAACAATGTAAAGTTGACTGTTTAGTCACTGGCTGGATTTGCTGACGCATAAACAGCAACAAACGTTTTTGAGACAAAGAACATCTGACTGTACATAAATCATTACATATCAGATTACATATCAGATATCACAGATTAGGCATTAAAATTGACATGGCTACTTATATGTTGTGGCTTTAATGTTGTGTCCATATGTTACAGTATAAGTCTGTTTGCAAAGCCTGTGCAGAAATTGCAACTGATTTATCAAAGAATCTACAGTGAGACATTTACATAATTGAAAATAAATAACCACTTTCCGAACATTAGGATCCTTTAGAAGGTAATGTTAATTTTTAGTCCTCCAGTGATCCTGTATCACTTATCTCTCCTTCTCATCTCACTAATGTGCCAGTTGGCGGGTCCAAAGACACATGATGATGTAAAAGTAAGTGTTGATCTGATTCTGCAGAGGCAGTCTTTCGTCACACTATTGCGTCATAATGTGACAAAATGTGAAACGAGTTGTTTTTGTTTAAATAAAAAGCTGTTTTTAGACTGAGGAAGTTTTCATTTCTGAAACTTTCAGGATGTTTTTATAAAACAATGACCTCTTACATGTCAAAAGATCAAGAAATTCTAAGTTCAAGAAATTCTTAGTTTATCAACCCTTTAAAATAAATATTCTGAAATTAAAAACTTGCTCATCATAGAAGATATGTATGTCATTTATTTTATGTATAAATTAAATTTTTATTTTGTTTTTTAATAAATTAATAGATTACAGACAAAAAAAAAAAAGATTTTTTTGAGACTGTTATGATGCAACCTAAACTTATGAGGACTGATAAACCTGATGTTTGAGTGTGAATGTCAAGGTTCATCTCCCGGATCTCATTCTCTCTCTCCTCTCAGATTTTCAGGTTCTGGTGTGATGGAATGGCAAGTAGCAGCTCAGGTGCTTCACGTGTTGTTTGTGGCTCTGCCGGTGCTTTGGGCTTTGGGAATGCTCTCTCCGCTGGACGCTCTTCTGCTGTGGGCCATGGAACAGACCTTGGTGCACGGCCTGGGTGGGTCAGCCATGTCCACCAACATCAGGTGAGCATCATTCTCTCACTGGTTCCTTGTCTTACATGACTAAACTTTAGACTAACTTCACACTCAAAGAGTCTTTAAACCTATGTATTTGAATTGCATATAAATTTTCCATCCATATGTAATTTCCATCCATTTTCATGGATTACCTAAATAATCTACTAAATTTAACATGATGCATATTTGTCAGTCATATGTAAATGAAACATGAGACCTAAAACAACATTTCTGTAATAGTACTTGTAAACCTATTATGTTTTAAATACACAATAACCACGTTTATATATGTATCATCAATCAATCCAGTTTGTTTCAGTCTCATACATTTTAACTACCTGAATATTGCTGAATACATTTAATTGTTTTCATAATGAACAGATTTATGCTGATTCTAAGCAATGTATAACAATAAAATAAATGTATTTTGAAACGATTATTTAAAAATGATTGTATGAATGAAATGATTATTTAAATAAAATCAAATAGATGCAAATAATTAATAAACTATGCCATGATTTTTTTAATCGCAGAAATCTTACCCATTCCATTTATGTATGACTGACTAATATGCATCACATTGTGTTGATTAGTTTGTTTATGATAAAACTGTGTAATCCAAATGGATACAAATTTTATGTAATTCAAATACATAAATCTTACATTGAGCGCATGAAGTCTGGTCTACATTGGTGTGAAGAACTACACATTTCAGACTTCTGTGGTACAAAATCTTTTGCTTTTCTTTTTTTCCTTCAGGCTCTTGGTGATGTTTCTGTCATCCGTGTGTGTTGCCATCTGTACCTTCTTCATTCCCTCCTCATTGGGTGTGGTTCTATTCACCGTCGCCATGGGTTACCTCCTCAGCCAGGACCTAAGCCAGCTGCTGGTGCTCCTGAAGGGAACTACTCCAACCTTGGGTCTGGGCTGGTGGGGGCTTCCTCTTTCCCTGCTGTTCATAATAGGAGCCTTGACTGAGGCTGGACTCCTTCATCAGCTGTATCTCATTGACCCAGGGAATCTAACGTTGGGTGTGAGCTCTGTAGAGCATTGGGAGTCTTCTGTGGGACCTCCAAGCCCACAAGAGGTGATCGGCTGGCTCCTTATTGCTCTGTTTCTCATCACCCGTCTGCTGAGAGAGCTCCAGGGAGCTTGTGTGCTGGGAGGTGCCATGCTCAACCCACTCTACCCCAAACGGGTCATGACTGCCCAGGCTTTCAGGCTGAAGACTCGTGGTCTGCGTGTCACAGGAATCATCCGGAGGATCTTATTGAACCTGGGTGAGGAGATATTTGCACTGTACCAACCAAATAATCCTTTGCATCTCTCATATATGTGCTTTCTGTTTGCCAGTATGGTCTGTTGGAGTGAGATGTTGTCTTCACATTGATAACACATTAGAGCTGAGAGAATTGTGATCCTATTTTAAACAAAACAATTGTGATTCTCATTTTATCCAGAATTGTGCAGTTCTAAAACACATAGGAATGCATGATATATTGATACAATATCAGTTATCTTGTTAGAATTATTATTATTTTTTTATATTTATTGCTATTTGTCAGTATTGAGTATGTAATGGTAAATATTTATTGTGCATGCACATTTTCCTTATTTTAAAATTTAAATGCCATTTGCTATTATCTAACACTTACATCTTTAAAATAATTTAATAACACTGTTTAGCAAGTCTCAAAGTAGATTTTATATTGTACATTGTAATGTTGTGATGCTTAAATTAATTTTAATTGATTAATTGATTTTAGTAATAGTATAATACAAAATAGTATAGAAAATTAATTTTAATTGATTTTAGTAATAGTATACTACAAAATAGTATAGAATTAATTTTATATATATATATATATTAGTATGTTTATCTGTATTGATCAGAACTTTTATATTGGTGCATCGATTCAGTTTAGTTTTTATTGCTCTGTTTTTCATTTATTTAGACAGAATAGTATAGAATTCATAAAATATATTACAAATGAATAAATATACATAATTGATATATTTCTATGAATTGCTTGCTAACACATAATAATGCCTTTATGTGTGTATTTTGATGTTAATGTTCATATTTGACTTTACAGTGAGTCCATTGGCTATGATTGCTTTCTTGTCTGTGGATGAATCTCTAGAGAAGCTCCACACGGCCTCTCTCGCCATTGGCTTTACTCGGGCATTCAGAATGGTAAGAGAGTTTATCAGTAAACCATCTTAAAGCATTATGAGGACATGAACAGAACTATTTGCCCCTTAATCTTTGACCCCTGACTCATTGGGCTTTGTACGGTAGGTGTGGCAGAGCTCTGAGGCTGCTCTACTGCAAATGGTGCTGGTGGTGATCATCAGACTTGCAGGGGGGCACAGAGTCGCACGCTGGCATGAGTTGGGCACTACAGTGCAGCTGATTCTGGTGAGCCAAATGTAACTTGATGCCTTTACTGTAATTAAATTGCAGGGACGTTTGTGTAATAACCTTTTTCTTGCAGGTCTCCTTGGTTGTGAATCGTGTGTCACAGTTTGTATGTAAGCTGAGTTTCGCTCTTACGGTGTTGATTACATCCTGGACGGAGAGTAAACAGCGTCGTCAGTCAGCGGGCACTTTGCTGGCACTCAACGCTGCTCTATGCCCTCTTCTATTGGCTGTTGTGGCTCTCTCTGCCCTTCTGTCTGCCCCTCTGCTTCCTCTCTTCACACTACCCGTGTTCCTGGTGGGATTCCCCAGGCCGCTCCGCTCGTGGCCAGGCACCCCAGGCACCGCCTGCCCTTGCCCAGATTCTGTTTATTACCAACAGCTCTGCAAAAGACTGGCATCGGCTCTCAGACCTGCACTCGCTAATGGTGCATTTGGTAAGTGACAACAGCTGAAAAACACGAGTATCCTGATCTCTATCATGTTGTAAAGATCAAAGTGCAGTCATAAGTGACAGTTAATACATATTAAATTTCTAAAATGCAACAAAAAAAAAAAAAAAATATTGTGCAGCCAATTGTTTTCTGACAATAGTAATAATAAAAAGTGTTTTTTGTGCACTAAGTCAGCATATTAGAATGATTTCTGAAGGATCATGTGACACTGAAGACTGGAGTAATGATGCTGAAAATTCAGCTTCACCATCACTGGAATAATTAAAAAATATATATATATTTAGAAAACGGCTGTTTCAAGTTGTAATAATATTTCACAATATTACGGTTTTCACTGTATTGTTGATCAAATAAATACAACCTCAGTGAGCATAAGAGACTTCTTTCAGAAAGATTTAAAAATATTACTGACCACAATCTTTTTAAACGGTAGTGTAAATGTAAATATTTTCTTAGAAAAAGTCCCCTAATTAGATCAATTAAAACATTATTGTAGCAGATGAGCAAGTCACTGAATAATCATTTCAAAAAATGGATTTGGAAGTTGATAGCCTATATTGTTTGTTTTTATTATTGCTGTAGAGTACATGTTAAGGAACCTGATAAAATATTGTTAAAGCTATTTTTATTTAAATTTGCAGCCCTAATATTCATGCATCTGGTTGCAGGTTCCTGTACTCCGGGATCTCATTACCTCGGCCGCTTTCAGGGTCGACTTCTGTGGATCTCTGTTCTAGAGAGAGGCTACGGCTATTGCACTGTCAACATTAAGGTATACCTGCTTTCTTGCATTTGCTCTGAAAAAATTAAATGCTTTATTTGGAGATCTACATAACACCAGTTTATGAATTCTCATTGGCTACCATGTTTCACCACAGGGACTGGAACTACAGGAAACATCATGCCACACAGTGGAGGCTCGGCGTGTGGATGAGGTTTTTGAAGGAGCGTTCGATCACGTGGAGCGGCCCGGCCAGTGTTTCCGACTATTGAACCCTCACTGGGGTAATGTTCTGACCCCTTGCTCTATGTTACCTGTCAGGGTTTACTCTGACGCCCAGAACGTTCTAACAGGAATCATTGACTCGCCTGACCACCTGCGTCAGCTCAACTCTGACTTCCTTAAAACGCTTGTCTGGATTTTATTGCGTTACTGTGTACAGGAATTGACACGTGGTGCTCCGCAAACAAAAGGTCAGTCTCTACAGACTTCTGGACGCAAATCGCAAAGCTCCCAGCATGTCGTGCCCTCTGAGCCCGATCCGGCTGTCGTCACAGTTGCCATGGACTCTCAAGTACGCCCTGAATCCTCCTCATCCTGTCACTTGAGGGGGCAAGACAGCTCCAGCCTCTCATCCTTTGCTGATTGGTCAGATGAGGATGATCTCTTTGGTCCAGTCACCATGCGGCGACCGATGAGAATGATGGTACGGACAGATGAAGGGCAGACCGAGTTAGGGTTGGGAGTCTCTCTTCCAGGTTCTGTTGAAATCCACAGCCTGTATGAGAGCATGGCCCTTTCTTCTCTCCCTACCCTTAGACCTCTGGGTCTGGGTTTGGGACTCGGCCTGCCCATCGTAGATAAAGGGAAAGATAAAATCCCTGCACGCACTTCGACCACCGTCCCGAGTAACTCCCAGCCTCTCCACTTCACTAGCCCTCACTCAGAGCTCTTCTCTCTGCCCTCAGAGTGGCGGACCGCCCAGTTGGCTTCCTCCAAACTCCAGGTACTGCGACCCTGCTTCCCAGAGGCCTGGTTCTTCTTCTGTTTGTCCCAGCTTGTGGTGGAGAGCTTTGGGGAGGGAGAGTTTGAGCAGGTGACACTGGGTTTGCAGGAGGACCGTGCTCTGCGGGAGCTTTATACCCAGGTGGTGCTATCATGCTGTGTGGCGCTAGGGGCAGATGCTCAGATGTTCAGCCCCAATCTGCTGTTTAGGCTGTACTGCGGGGACGGCCCCTGGACTGAGGGACTTGAGTGGCTCCGAGCCAATAAAGAGCTGCATCAGCTCACGCTCAGGGCTTTCAGGTAACAGACAAGCAAGATTCAGTTCACATTTTACATCAGAAAGGGGCCTTTTATCAGCTGCGTTTCCTAAAACATGACCGCTGTTGATTCATTCTGTGTGCAGGTACAGTGTAAAACTGTTGGTAGACCAGGCATCTCTTGGTCCGGTAGAGAGTCTGGATGAGCTCTACACAACTTTACAGGATTACCATAACAACTGGTTCATCGGCCTGGTAACAGACCACAGTTGGCAAGACAGTGTTGTACAGGAGAAGCCCTTCCTATTCTCTCTCGGACATGACCTCACCATGGTAAGCACCATACTTATTGGAATGTAACCATGGCTACCAAACATTAACTGTTAGACTGTGTCATAACCTGGTGTGATGCAATAAAACAAATCTCTTCTGAGTAGGGTTGGGTATCGGTTGGGGTTTATCCGATACCAGTACCTACTCGGTATTTTTTAAACGGTTCCGGTGCTTAAACGGTTCTTGAAACGGTACTTAAGAAAACGAAACCGCACACTTTGTCAAAAAATAATACCCTTTTATTTACAGGGCTAAACTGGACACAATATTAACTTAAATCTTTAAACAATATAAATACAAGTAACATATGGTAATAATAATTAAACCAATTTAAATAAAAATTCACATTTAGTACATAATATCAAATAAAACAATATTGTATCAAACAATGTAATAATACTGGAGATTAATAGAGATTACTACCAGGGTAATCTAATCTCGACATGGCTCCAGGTTCCCATGTTTTGTCTGCTTGTCGTGTGAGCCAGGGGCGTCGGACTGGGGGTAAAACCAGTACTGATTACCAGGGCCCCAAGGGGATGAAGGGCCCTTGAAAAGTCTGGAATACAGACATCCCAATTCTCCCGGAAGTTCCGGGAGTCTCCCGCATATTGATAGCGTCTCCCTGATGCCCGCAAATTAGTTAAAATCTCCCGGAATCTAGAAGGCGAATGCGAGACAGAACATCTGTGCGCATAACATACATAGCGCGTGCGCAATACCCCCCCCCCCCCCCCCCGCGCCATCAGCCAATGCATTGCCGTGATTCTATATGGCTTCAGACAATCGGCACAACCAGAGGGCGTTCTGACGCGTAATTTTACACGTGAAATGCAGCCAAACCTTGGAGCATTTTGTCTTCGGCATCTTCATTAATCCCCTCGCTATCAGCAGACGTTCCGGGAGTCTCCCGCATATTGATAACGGCTCCCTGATGCCCGCAAATTAGTTCAAATCTCCAGCAATCTAGAGCGAGCGAGCAAGAGCGCGCATGTGAGACAGAACAGACTGTGCTCCAAACCGTATAGTGCGCGCACGGCGGAGAGGGAGAGAGCGAGAGACCTTGCGTGTGTGCGCCACATGACACAGAGAGTCAGGCACCGAAATCAGGCACCGAAATTTTCGTTCTTATTCGGTCTGGTTACTACCGTTTACGTCGGAACCGGTTCCCTATTGGCACCGCGTTTCGGTACCCAACCCTACTTCTGAGTAAATACAGTCATGACTGTAATGTGTTTGTCAGAGCATTTTGACACTCTGTTGCTTCTTACTACTGTGAAATTGTGCTTGCTAGAACTGGCCTGTTGTGTTGGAATTCTGCTGAGTACAGACAAATTACTTATCGCGTCTGGTTAGGAGGACACAGTGTTATGTTGATACTTTCTGAACAATATATTTGTACAATATTACACATTTTGTTTATTTACCAGTATCAGTCAATATTGGATATTTAATTGTACATTACTTTTCTCTATTTTTTTCATTCAGGTTATATTTGCTGTCATCCAAATCACATGTAGTTTGATTTGATTAATTTAATTATAATAGAATTAGCTTAGTATAATTTTAAATATAATTTAATAATTCTGTTGAATGTAATCTTTAAGTAAATCTCAAAATTAATAAAAGAAAATTCATACCATACTTTTGTAATGTTGTGCTGCTTTAATAAATATATTTAGCATTTAAAACAAGTGATTTTAGTTTATTAAATTTAGACAAAATGTTGTAGAATTTAACATCAGCCATTTATTGGTCATAACTTGAAAATAATTATCAGCAAATCGGTATTGACTAGAAGTTTAATATTAGTCTCACCCTGCTCTTCATACATGATAGTTTTCCTTGAGTTTAAACTTTTTTTTCTTAAAAAGTTTCCATATGATCATTTACAGATGTGGTATACATTTTCTGTTTTTCACAGGGGGCGTATACGAGCCGTGTGTTGTCTCTGCAGGAGAATCTGGTCCAGGTGGGAGTTTTGAATGAGGAGGGTGTGAGGGGCCAGTGGGCCAACCTGTCATGGGAGCTACTGTATGCCACGAATGACGACGAGGAGCGCTACAGCATTCAAGCCCATCCTGTGATGCTGAGGAACCTGACCGTTCAAGCAGCTGACCCACCTCTGGGATACCCTATCTACTCATCTCTGCCCATCCACTTACGCTGCTTATGACCGCCAACTGCCCCACCTTTCATTTGTGTCAGCACACACACTGATGCTACCAGCACATGATTTTCATAAAGTCAGATGTTTCTGCACACAGCGAGTTATTTTATTGAACGTATGAAGCACTTGAAATTGCTACTGTTGTAGTGACATTTGGCTTCTGAAAGAAATGCATGAATTGATGAACGTCAGCAGAATTAAGTAAATCCTCTCCACACGTAAAAAAAACTGTAAACTCATTCAGAGCCCAGATTTATTATTTTCTCTGGGAAGCGTACTCTATTTTCTCAACAATGGACCTTGACTGAATCTCACCTCACGCTGAGCTTCCATTTCACTCTTTTTTCCCTTTTTTTTCTCCCCACTGTCTTGTTAAGCATCCTTCAAGAGCCTCGAAAAAAGAAAGAAGAGAAACAGGAAAACCGTTGCCCTTTTAAAAAGCCTGTTTGTCAAATCTTAAGGATGTGCCTTGGTTACTATTTTCAGTGGTTATGTTTTTTTTTGTTTGTTTTTATGTGACCACCTTGTGTTATAAACATCAAGGTAAATTTGCTCTTGCACATTTGTTCATCCTACTTTGGCTCGGTCTTTGTATGGTTGTGTAATTGTATGTATAGAAAAAAATACAGATGTTTTATATAAACCATTTACTGTCAGTTTTGTTCACACAAACTTGAAATGTTACAATATTAATTACTATTTTTAATACAGAAAACACAAAGAATACACAAATCAGCTTTTTATTTGAATAAATTAGTCTTTATTTAGTCTTTATTAGTCTTTATACAGCAAGCAAAATGTAAGGTGTTTTCATATTTAATGACATATTGAAATAGTGTGAAACTTCTCGGGTCTTTCTGCAAAGGAATGCACAAATCACTTATTATTGAAATGAGATTTTCAAGTAGTCTTGACCTTTGGCTTGCTGAAGTATGCGGCATCTGCATCCTAGGAAAGAGAAGATGATTTCCAAAAGATATGATTACAATTGTAGCGTAATTAAACCAGTTCAGGGATCTGTTTTCAGCAAGCTCCCAGTACTCACCAGCCCAGCTTTGAAGTTCTGCACACGTTTTCTGCCTAGAAGTTTAGTTGTGTACCAGGCCAGAGTGGGAGTATACTGCCACAAATAGCAGAAGAGTAGAAAGGGCTGCTCAGCAATCCACATCTCTTTCACATGGTTGGCCAGACCTACCAGAGTGAGGTGAACACAGCGCTCTGTAGACATCTTATGTGTTTGATCACCAGCTGTGGCCACAGGCTACAGACAAAAACAAGTACTTTTTAGTTAAGCAAATGCAAAACACACTAGGTATTTTGATTAAATGATCATTTAACTTTGTGTAGTGCTGATCGGTGCCATTTCAGTATATTTATATACCAATATACCATGGTCTGTCTGAATACACGACTCTGATTGGCTGGAAGTTGTGCAATAAAATCGTTTAATGCATAGGTAGTTCTGAGTCAGTTTAATCGCCGTTCTATATTAATGCGCTGTTTTCATTGAAGTGCACACAAATATTCAGGAGCACAGAAACTTACCAACGCTGCCCGTCACTTTTAGTAATAAAATAGCTTCAGTGCTGAATCGCTACATTATATTTCTCGCCAACGAAGTAGTTACATCGCTATTTTGAAGAAATTAAACTCGCAGCTTCGAGACGCTGAACAGACGCAGCAGGTGTGCATAACTCATATCTACAGTATCTCACGAAAGTGAGTACACACCTCACATTTTAGCAAACATTTTAGTATATCTTCTCAAGGGACAATACTATAGAAATGAAACTTGGATATATTTTAGAGTAGTCAATGTGCTGCTTGTATAGCAGTATATATTTACTGTCCTCTGAAAATAACTCAACACAGCCATTATTGTCAAAATAGCTGGCAATAACCTTCTGGTGAAATATTGCGCTGCAAACATCAACAACAGCTTAAAGCTGTCAAATGACCATGGTATGAGCGGGATAATCCATGGCTAGTTGTGCATTATACGATTTTAATGCACTTCGCGTAGGCACCCAACCACCCTCCACTTAATGTCGGACAGTTCTTTGCCTCCATGTCGTGGATTATCCCTTAGGCAACTCATCCCTTATTCATATTTTAATTTGCTTTTATCTTTATCTTTTCATTTGTTGTATTTTTTATCCTAAATATTTGTATTTAATTTTTATTTCAGTTTTAGTTTTATTTCAGTTAGTTTCCAACCAAGGCAACATTTTTCTTTCAGCTTTATTTCACTTCATAAAAAACAACAACAAGACTTGTGCAGGTACCTTGCCCAGCTCCTCTGTGATTGCGTTCTGAACGATGCTTGATACCACAGGTCCGGGGCATATGGTACTGATCGTGATGTTTGGAGAATCAGCGAGTTCTGTTCTCAGAGAGTTAAAGAAACCCTGCAGAAACACAACAAATCAGGAGCTTTTTCTATATTTTATGACCGTTTTCCTTTACCAGTAGGCAGATTCTCTGGGAATTTTGTCTACTATTTGCTCTCACCTGCACCGCATGCTTGCTGGCAGCATACCCCGTTGCCAGGGGCACCCCCACAAAGCCTGCAACGCTGCTGACGGTTGCTATGATACCACTACCACGACGGATCATGTGGGGCAGCACCTGCTTAGTGATAGATACGGTGCCAAGGTAGTTGAGCTCCATAAGTGCCTGGTACACATCCACATCAGCCTCTATGCACAGTGAACGCTGGGTCCGGCCTCCGTTATTTATCAACACGTCTATCTGAAAATGCAGATACAGACATGCAAATATTTAGGGGGGAATATTCCTACTTAATATCACTGACCATTAAGGCATTTTATTGCTTGATGCTCAGATAAGGTACAGTATAAAGAACTAAAATTCATGAGGCTAAATGATGCCATGCTATGCAATTATTTACTGTACTCTACAAACTTGTCTCCGCAAACGTTTAGGTTTGCAAGTTTTATTGTCATGTAATGTAGGAACT